>JAPKLX010000022.1:2182187-2337959 GCA_026898415.1 Leonotis leonurus
CGATCAAGAGTGAACGAGCGATGGAGCAGATCACGCGCGAGATCGCCATCATGCGGCGCGTGTGCCACCCTCACGTCGTCGCCCTTAAGGAGGTCATGGCCACAAAAACCAAAATCTTCATCGTCATGGAGTACGCCGCCGGCGGCGCCCTCCTATACGCCGTACGCGGCCGCCACCTGGACGAACCCGCCTCCCGCCGCTACTTCCACCAGCTCATCGCCGCCGTCGACTTCTGCCACAGCCGCGGCGTTTTCCACCGCGACATCAAGCCCGAGAACCTCCTCCTCGACGCCGCCGGGCGCCTCAAGATCTCCGACTTCGGTCTCTCAGCCCTCCACGGCGGCGGCGCCGTCGACGGAAGCCTCCTCCACACACGGTGTGGGACGCCCGCCTACACCGCGCCGGAGGTGCTCCGCACGAAGGGCTACGACGGGGTGAAGGCGGATATATGGTCGTGCGGCGTTGTTTTGTACGTTCTCCTCGCTGGATTCCTCCCCTTCGACGACCGCAACCTCGCCGCCATGTTCAAGAAGGCGGCGAGATCCCAATACTCATTCCCTTCATGGTTCTCCACCGAAACAAAGCGGTTCATAACCAAACTATTGGATCCGAATCCGGGTAAACGGATCTCCGTTCCGAGTATCATGCGCTCAGCATGGTACCAAAAGGGTTTGAGAAACCCTAACTCAGTCTCCACGCAAGACTTTACGACGTCGTTTGATGAAAACGAGAGTGAAGTCGAAATCACGACATTAATGAAGAAATCCCCCTCTTCACCAGCGCTACTGAATGCATTTCAGTTGATGTCGTCGATATCGAACGGGTTCCAGCTGTCGGAGTCTCTGGCCACGTGTCGCACGAGAGGGGACTTCACATTTACGTCTAGGGTTTCGGCGAAGGCAACTTTAGGGAGGATCGAAACGGTTGGGAGGAAATTAGGGTTTAGTGTTGCGAGGTTGAAGGACTTCAAGTTGAGGTTGTTGGGAGCGACGGAGGGGCGGAAGGGACGGCTATTGGTGACTGCGGAGGTTTTCAAAGTAGCGGCGGAGGTGGCGGTGGTCGAGTTTTCAAAGATTTCCGGCGACACATTGGAGTGTATCAGGTTTCGTGAAGAAGAGATTAGGCCAGCATTGAAGGATATAGTCTGGACCTGGGAACAGCTAGCTAGTTTTATTTGAAAATTTAAATGTTTTAAAAATTATACTGTACCCTATTTTTAAATTTATAAATCAGTTAAAAATAATAGTAAAAAATAATTATATATTTTATTTGAATAAGATAAACCTTAATATATTTTATTTCAATACACTAATGGCCAAGAATTGCCCTAATATAATTATTCGATGCAGTTTGATTAGTTTGTATTTGATTCTATATTTATTTATATATACGCATATTATATATAGCTCGATCGGTATATTACATATATGTTGCCAATATTCGATTGTCATATGTTTATTTATTTCTCACAGCCTCTGTTTCTTTCTTTCTTTCTTTTCTTATTCATGTTATTGTAATTTGTCATGATATATCTTAATATTCAAAGTCTCACAATTATTTAAATTAATTGTACCCTCTTAATCCTTAATCATAACAGGTCAATAGTGTTAATGCAAATGTCTCACAATTATTTAAATTAATTGTATTTTGACTTTAGTTGACTAATAAATTGAAAATACAACTCTCGGAGAGCCCCCAATTCCCAAATTGAAATCCAAACCCTAATCGTGCCTCCTGCCTCGACGGCGCAGCCGTTGCCCCCGCCGTGAAATCTTTCGGTACTGGTTTTCTTGATCTCAGAGCATCATAATTCCTCTTCGGACATTTGCCCCTCACATTCACTTTAAGTTTTAGCCTCTCGTCATCTCGTCAATTCACGTGTGATGCTTAATCCGTTTTTATGAATTTCGAATAGGTTATTGCCTGCGCATGCATTAAAGGGGAAAATATAGCTCAAGTGGCAAGTGTTTTTACTTTTTACGAGGAAATTGATGCGCCAAAGATCCTGGTTTGATTGGATTTATTGACTCGTTGAGCTACATATTGGCTCATTATCTTGATCGGATTGCAGTTTGACCAGTTTTAGAGTTTGGGTATATGGTTTCACCTCCTTCGTCTTCAACGTTTAGTGTTTACTCCAGAAACCAAAAATGCCGAGCTTTGGTACTACTGGCGAAGCGGGACATTCCACTCCTAATTTCCGATGTGTTCAATGTGGATTCCATGTCAAAACACTCTACATTCAGTACTCTCCAGGAAATATTCGCCTCGTGAAATGTGTAATTCGTCATTTTGTCTTTTCGTCTTGTTCAAATTACGATGCTATTATTTTTACCTCATCAGTTAATCAGTAATTCCTTGGGATTAACTTTAGGGCAATTGCAAGGCCGTTGCTGATGGGTACATCGAGTGTGAGATAATGGTAGTTGAATCAAATGCATGCTTTTAAGTATGTGATGATTGATGCATTTTGTTTTCATTCTCTTTTTTATACTTCTTGTTTTTACTATTCAGATTCTCATTCTTGATCTGATTCTGCACAAGCCCAAAGCGTATAGACATGTATTCTACAATATGTTCAGTAAAGAGACTGTAAATCTTGAGGTATAATATTATGCCCTCAGCATTGTTATTTACTTTCGTAAGTGTTTATGCAGTGTAATTTATAACAAATTGGATTTTATTATAAATGGACATGTGTTTTTTTTTTTCTTTTCTCTCGCAGAGTTTGTTGTGGAAATTTGCTCTGGTGTATGTTATGTTGGATATCTGTATCCTGTGTGATTAAGTGCTGCTGATTTCAATGATTTTCTGAATGATATCATACACATTTCTGCTGTATGTCGTAAGAGTATTTTGTTGCCTTAGCTACTCTAGACAAAATGTGGGTCTTGAGCACAAATGAGAAAGAATATCATATGCCTGCAAGTTTTGCACCATTTCTGCTCGAATTTGGAAAGGTTTGCACTTTGCATAAAAAAGTTTTGGCATTTGCTCATTAATTTTGACTGTTGGCACCTGGCAATGGATTTTGACTTCACTATGTATTTTGGTGATGGGTGTTTCCCAGATGCTGACTGGTGTAATGTTTGGGAACCTCTTATTTCTTTGCGTGTTGTTCTCTGGCACAAGAAAGCTTCTCAGCACATCGACTAGGTTTTATGGGTAAATATTTCCTTAGCTCATATTTTTTGTAATCTTTCTCTAGGTGCTTCTAGTTAATGTAATCACATCCACTTCTTTCATCCATTCCATACTGCCAAATAGTTAATGGAATTGAAAATGCATGTTGATACACACCCTTAACATTCATTCTAGCTCTTTCACGAATCCACCAATTTTGATAATCTCTGCAAAAATAGCTTGTTAATGATACTCCCAGAAGTTTTACAAGTATATGATACTCTGATGTATAACTATGATTGAAATCTTCTGAAGAACTAACTAGTGGGATGATTCTGGCAGTTACATACAAGTTTTTTTCTGTACCGTGGTTTAACCTGGTTCCTTTTATTTTTATTATTTATTCTTCTTGCAAGAAAGAAGTTGCAGGACTTAATTAGCACACCTCTTCCCTTGACAGGTGGAAACAAATACTGTTTGTAATTGTTGTTTCGAGCTACTTCAAGATCTTCCTCTTGGCCATGATGGTATGCTCCTCAATAGTTCTTGCTCATATTAGCATCTTGTTGCTCTTATTCCCCTTAAGATTATTATAGTGCCTACATTTGTCTTCATATTGGTTGCAGATTTTAAGAAAAAAAACTATATATATATATATATATATATATATGTATAAGTTCATATTGGCCGTGTTTTGCCAGTTGGTAGTTCTCTCTGTCAACGAGTGGTACTTTTTGTGGATTTTCAATGTATAGGTTTGCCGTCTTTCAACTTTAACCCCAATTTCCGTTTTGTAGGTCTGGGAATTCCCTTCATCTGTGATTGTAATTATTGATATTTTTGTCTTATCATCCAATACCGTGGCCTTAAAAGGTAAGAAATATTGATTTTAGATAAATTCATGCATGGTCACATGATACGAGTTCATATTAAACCCCAGTGTTAACAGATAATCATGCAATTTGACTTGAAATCAATAATATGCAACCCAGAGTGTTGCTTAAAGGGACCTGCTTTCTTTCTCTTTTGTGCTCGAGACTTGATTGTTTTATGCATCGTGAGCACAATTGCTTGTTAAATGATTTACTCTTGGTATCGATAATGCTTAAATTTCATACTTGTTGCAATTTGTTACCTTCACCAAAAGCTCAGAGTATCATTCTTATGAGATTACCTTTGTTTACTTAATATGTGAAGATGCATCAGTTTCTAAAAGACCATGCCCAGAAAGTTATTCCTAATGGAGAAATGTGAAGTGGGATTGTCATCATGTGTCCTTGAGAATCTTGTAGTCGTATGTTACTAATTGACAAGGCTTCATGAAAGGGTGGTTTAAGATTATCAGTGTAACCCCACAGTTAATGCTTGAGCCAGACACATGTTTATGGCCATGAAATGATTATATTTTCTGAAGAAAGACCGTTACATTCATGCATTATTTCGAAGTTGTTGCAATTATAACTATTCCGTTTAGTTTCTGCAGATTTAGTTTGATCGTACTGATATTTACTTATGTCTAAACTAGTGATCGCCAACTCGGCCATGATGAGATGCTTGCTTGTTTGTGCATCGGCGCATGGGATGAAGTTTTTTGCCAGTCAGAACAAAGCATTCGTCCTTCAAAATTAATTGACATAAGTGGCACCAGCAACAATAGTTGATCATTGAACAGGGTGGTGTTCCCATCCATCGACATCTTTACTAATTACTTGAACTTAAAGTGGACGTCAATGTCTTATCGAAAGGCAACGCCAAAGGTTATATTGAGGACTATGTTTTGTATATGGAAACTTTAGGATGCCTATATTCAAGTTTGGTTTGATGTTATATGGAGTATTGTGATCTGTACCTTTGTTATTTTATTTTTTATTTCAAGTTGATCACATGCACGTCTGTGTATATGATTCAGACTGGTGTCGAATTTAAGTCTTAATGGTGGAAACTCCCTTACAGAAGTGGCCTTTTGTTTTATTTTTACAATTATTAATTAAGATTAATAAACTCTAACTTGGGGATTAATAAAACCCTAATTCATTTATTTCTCCTTAATTTGATTGGAGCTTACCCTACTTTTCGACTTGCATCACAAATGTGTAGAAACTAGTAGTATTTATTATAAGCAGCGATGTAAAACAAACTCATTACAGCAAGATTCACGTTAAGCTACAAATCAAGAACACTCTTGAAAATCCCAAACAGCTAGCTGTAAGAGAGTAGTAATATAAATAATAACCCTAGCAAGCTTCAAAAACCTCTAGTCTTCTGCAAAATCGTGTTTTCTTCTCATACATCGGGCTCTCGTACGGAAACTGGCAAGTTCAGTTCTGGTTCAACTTCACTGAGAGGCGAGAAGAAGGCGGCGACCATGTCATCACTTACCTCCTCCAGCTTAGACGGCCCCCACTGCAAGTATCACGTAAAATAATTAGGTCATTGTTTTTCTTAGCAGACGTTTACTTCGAATGACAGATTACACCAAGATCATGTGATTTGAGTTACTGAGTATTCAATGTAACAAGCTCAAAATCATACGATCCATCAGATCATGTATTGGATATTCAAAGAGATTTTCCTATGGCATTGAATACATACCTTAGGGGCGAAGTCCTTCTCAATCAGTCTTGCACGTACACCCTACGAAGAGGAGAGAAATGTGCTTTATATAATCTATAGTGTTTAACAAATATACATTCAAATTGCACACCAATTGATGCCATACCTCGCTAAAATCGTTTGAGAACTCTTTGGATATGAATTTCAGGGATACACGGTACTCCATGGCGAGGCACTGGTCTAGAGTTTGAAACCTACCTTCTCGAATCTTTAGAATTGATGGATGAGAAAAGGTTAGATTATGGAGTTTAGCAATTATAATAGACTCTCTCTGGTGGTAGAAATTCTCAGACTTACTGATTGCAAAGCAACTTTCAAGCTCAATGGAGGGGCCTCCTTGATTTTTTGAACCACATCAGTATACCATTTATCACCAGATTCTGCTGCCTTGTTTTCCTAAGAAAGCAAATGCGAATAAGTTGAAGGAGATGCAAGTGAAAATAAGTAACCAAGATTTCATGTTTCCAAAAATAAGCATGTCAACAAAGAAAAAAGACGGAATGGCACACGTGCTTCTGAAAGTAAATGTGGAGTTTGTCAAATCTTTGCATTCATAGGGTATTGGATTTCACAATGTGGTGACCAGATCTTAGATTTCATGTTGATTAGGAGTTATTCACAAGTAATGCCATCTGAAAGCCATGTTAAAGATCTCTTTTTGTCATCTACTTCGTGTTGCAGCCTGTGTTTTCACTACCAGCAAATGTATATGTGTGCGTGTGAGTGCGCGCACGATTGTTTGACTAGGCAACTTACCAGAGCATCAACAATTTCCTCCACCGTATCGTGGCAGAATAATGAGTCGATTGTTTCAATCCTGAAATACAAATATGCCGATACTAAGCATGTCAATGTTCCGTCATAAAAGACAAATTGAATCAAATTGTTAAAAGAACATATACCAATTCCTTTAAAGTACTTAAAAATGTGATGAAAATGAACACAAGAAGTTAAAAGATGCGCATGAATGACAAAATATTACTTGTGAAGCACACTCCTCTCGTCTGGGTAGACTAAAGTGCCATATTGAGAAAGAGAAGATTCAATGACTGAAGGGACATCAGTTTTTAAACTACCAAGACGTTCTTCGATCCAAGGAAGCTTCTGTAGAGAGAAGATGAATTGATGAAGATGCTTATAAAGTAAAATTAAACAAAGAAACGACGTGTAGGGTGAGTGTAGATAACTAACTTCCTTCAGTGAAAAGTGAGTAGCAAGACCACAGGCCATCATTTCAGCTCCATTTAGCTTTTCTCCGGTTAGGGCTAAAAATTCTCCTGTATAGAGAAAGTCATTGTAAATTCGTTATTTTTCAAAAACTTGACAAGACTAAATAGAAAATGTCATGAATAACATATTAAATTCGATTCATGATATATAATCAAACCTCGAAATGTTTATCTTTTATCATACAATTCATACCTAAATAGCCAGGGAGGCGAGAAAGATAATATGAAGCCCCTGTATCAGGATGAAAACCTATTTGTACCTCCGGACTCGAGAAAACCTGTGATTCCCAAAAATCTATTTATATACTGATGCGAGAGTTTATCACGACTAACATCCTAAACTAAGAATTGAATCTACTTTTTGGGGAAACATAATAAAGAATGAGAGAATAAGAAAAACAATAATGCTTCTAATAGAGTTGAAACTTCTTAACAATTAAATGAAGCCTCAGAGAAACCATTCAGGGAGCAGTTTCATACAGTTCTATCAGTTACAACGCGGAACATCCCGGGAAGTGAAATACCTGCCCCGCCTCCCATCACAACACCATCCATTATAGCCACCTAACAAGGAAAAGTTCGTGAGAAATGATATTGTTGAAATAAATTAAGCATAAATTCAAGTAAAAGAAAAAGAACTCCCAGTATTAATTCCCCCACTTCGACAAAGACACGTGATTTGACAAACTGATGACACTATCATGCGAAAGGCTATGTGATCATACTGGAAAAACCACCCTACAGCTTTGTCCAATCATTTGGTAAAATGATGTTACTCCTACTATAAATTGCATAATGTACAAATAGTCAAATACCAGTATTTAGGAAAATATACCTACCATCAATACCTGATATTCGGATATCAAATATATTATCAAAATTTTAAAAATAGACCACTAATTAAACCTCGTAAAAGGGGGTTCTCTGAGTAATATATTCATTCATGAACTCTGGAGACTACAACTTTTGCAGAAAGAACGATTTATATTCATATTTTCGGAATCCATGGAGAGAAAAGTGATTTTGTGTATAAGAGTGTAACTGCATGCTTCACTCATGGTTGAGAACACACAACATGTTATTCTATTTGTAAGATTGACAGCATAGGCGTATAGTACACATGACCACTAAGCATATACTTTCTATGTAAAGAGAAAAAGACTTTTTCTCTTGTCAGGATTGTCACTTTGGAAAGATGTAGATAGCGGCGAACTCACATGGGGCTTGAGATATGTTCCCAAAACATAGACAAACTTGTACAAACTCTGCAAAAATTCTTTGCATTCCTCAGTTTTCCCTGCAAATCAATCTAAATGACTCATCTTTGCATATAGTTTGTGTTTTAATGCTCAGTTCAAAAAGTTCAAGATTCTCTAACGAAAAACAAAACGAAAAATTGCACGAATACTAACCTTCATTAAGCAGCCGATACAAAGCAACCACATCCGTGCCAGAGCAGAATGCTCTGTCACCACTTGCCTTCAAGAAACAAGAGAAACTTCAAACAAGGGAGGTGAGCTGAGGTATGATGGAGGTGGAATAATGAGTCATCAGTTTACCTTCATTATGACAAATCCTATACTCGAGTTTTCCTCCCAAGAGTCATACAGTCTATTTAACCGAGCAGCCTAGCATTAAAACAAACTAATTAGATCAATACAAATTAATCAACATTTCAACAAACAGTCCTATGTGCTGGAATTGGATATAAAAATCACATGATCTTCAAAACTAGCTGTCTTGATTTTGAAATGAGAAACAAAAAAACAAAACAAAAAACACTACAAGTCCTTGTATGGAATACATAAAAGAGAAATAGAAGACAGAAAATTCAGAATGAAATTCACCATGGGTGCAGTGAGGGCATTGAGCGCAGACGGTCTATTCAAAATAGCAACTCTTGAATTAGCTCTACCTTCCACCATTACCTGCTACTCGAAAACAAAGAAAAAGGGTCCTTTTAAAACTCAATCACTGAATAGAAAAACGTAAACTTTTACACAATCTAATCACATACATACATATTTGCATACACAGATACAAGAATTACTTATTTTCTCTTTGAGGAGAAAGCTTTCCTAAGTGAATAGTCAACAGGGGTGTAATTTAAGATAAATCACAATAATAAAGACGTAAAATAATTAGAGAAAAAATGAAGATGGGAAACTGGCCTCTTCTTGTTTGAAATAATCATGTTCGGCATAATTAGGGAGGGCGGAAAAGCTTCTTCCTTGTGGAGAAACGGCGGCATTTCTGCGTAAACAACGAGTCAATGGCACCAGAATTTTCAGTTTATGCATTTTGTTTACAAAGAGGAACGAATCTGGGGTATGTTTTCAGAGCTTCCGTTGCGGCTAATGGTGAAGTGGGGTTTTAGGAGAAAAGAGAAGTCTCACTCACTCTCAGCAGAGTTTCTAGCAGTGTTAACTAATTGCACTTCCGCCTCTCACTTTCTCATTATTATACTTTTGGGAAGGTGTGTTCTTTACTTATAATTTTTACGTGATAAATATGAAAACAATTTAATCATTTATTTTAATAAATTAATAATTGTAATGTTTTCTTACTAATTAATTTTTATTTTAAAATAATAAAATATATTTAAATTTAATTTAATCAATCTAATCATTAATTATATATAAATTAATGACTTAATTCTCATTTCTTATACATAATATCTTCTTCATATAAATATAACCAATATTAATAAATAACACGTTAACATTCTTTTTTTCCTTTTTAAGATAATAAAATATCATAAATTACTAATGAGAACAGATTGTGTAAGCAATTACTGAATTACACATAAAGAACTATATCCGTGACTAGGATGGGAATCTCATTCCATCCAAAAACACACTTGAGCTGTGCATTATATAACTAGTACATGAGCATGATTTGAATTTAGCAACATTGATTGTAAAATGAAATATTAAGTTGACGTTTATTTTGTATAATATGATTGATTGATAAAAATAATATAATATAATTTAGTGTTTATTTTGATGTTTAAATGTGAGATTGTTAAATTTTTAAACTAATTCAACAAGTTTATCTTCGCATTAAATCTCATATTGCAAGAAATCCAATAATTTATGGGGGCAAGGCCAAAAATTGGAACACATTGATTCCGCTCGTTCCCGTCCTTCGCTTCAGGGCCTGTCCCGGTCCGAATGATCAACTCTGCAATCAGTTGTTAGAATCCTATTGAAGGGATAGAGACCAAGTTTGACTTGAGCTCTTCACAAGCCATTCTAGAACATTTTGCGAACTCGGTATCGGTATCGCCTTTTCGAATGCCTAGAATTTTTCGAAAGTTGCATTTTTGCTTTCAGAGGTAAAATTTCTCAACTTTCAGTCCTAACTTCCGAAAGTAATCAATCCTATATTTTATTAATTTAATTTATCTCTTAAAATAAATGTTGTCTAACAATATACACTTCATGCACCATACTAGCAATATATACTTCCCTAGCATATAAAATTAAAGTGTATAACTTTAATAATTTAATTTTAAAGTGAATAATTTTATGATTATTTTATAAAAATGGATAATTAGTAATAACATCCATAATTTTACATAAGTGTGAGTAAAATGAGGATGGGGATATAATGGAAGTTGATGCACCGCCTTCCTTCACATGTCACTTTTCACATACCTTTGAATTAGATGTATTAACATAGTAGTAGATGTGAAGTTTATTCAATGCTTCGAAATAGCTAAATTTCATGTTCCTAGCCACTTTTTAATTGAAAACAAATAAAATATAAAAACTACATCACTTTTTTTATTGTTATGTATAGTTTTTAATAATTTCATATGTATATTAATATCTCACAACTAACTGAATATCAAGTACTATTAATTAAATATTTCACTATCTTGAAGATTGGTAGGTCAATTGATATTAATTTAGAGATTTATTATTAGATTAGCATATAATATAGATTGATGGCAATCGTGGGTCGGTTATTTGACTTTATTTTGTTGAGTAGGTTTCACTTCTAATGCAACTTAACTATGTACTCAACATGCATGTCGATTGAATTAATTAAGTGTGTATGTTTATAATTAATTAATAGGGTTTCTAGTAAAATGGTCCAAATTACCCTCGACGTGTTTGTAAAATATTATTATGGGTGTATATATATGTAATTTAGTAATATGATATAATCAATAAAGAAGTCGGATTTACATTATAAAGCAATAATATGAAATGAGATACATACATGAAATAAAAAGAATATATAGGGTTTATTTATTTAATAAAAATAACGAATATGAAAGAAGTAAATATAAGAGGATTTGATTTGAAGTGAAGTGAAGTGATAGTGTAACTAACTAACAATGTACAGCAACCGACAACCTTCACCTTCTCATAAATAACCTCATTTCCTTCTCCTTCTCTCTCTTCAGATCTCCAACACCATCACCAACATCAACACCCTCATTGCTTGATTTCCCAATGGAAAGAATTATCACCGCCCTAATCTGCATTCTTCTCTCCTCCCATAATGCCCGGGCATTCTACCTACCTGGTGTTGCTCCTGAGGACTTCGAGAAGGTCTTTCTCGATTATTCATTTTGCTTATTGCTTCTTGCTAATCTGTAATTTGGTGGTTGATTACTCCTTATCTATTGCATGCTGCTTTATTGGATTTTTTTAAATGTGAGAATTGTTTAATGGCTGATGTGTGTTCTTGATCTGTATTCTGTTAAAAAGATCTGATAAATGGACCTTGGTATAGCTAGCTAAATCCAGTTTTTTAAATGAGATTTTGATCGCGGCGAGTGTAATAAGATGTGATATTGATTGATGCCCATTTCTATTAATTATACAGCAATCGTGTTGCTCCACAAAAATTCACAATACCCATATTTGCTTTTCCAGATTTTAGAATCTATTGAATTTGATGTGATGGTTTAATTATAGCTCGCGATTTATATATAGCTCATGTAGCTGAGAATTTGTTGTTCTAGAAGGCAATGTGAAGGGGCATGGTGTATGATTGGGGAAGTGTTGGTTTGCCTAAAGCAAGAATGTAGTTTAGAGCACTAGATGAGTAATTTTTAAGGGATTGATTTTACCATGAAAAAAGAGTGTATCCCATTGAGAAATATTGCCTCCTGGTGAATATCGAGAATGAAGTGCAAGCAAAGAGGTTGATATTTCGAGAATTAAAGTAGGGATATTATACTCATGTTTGGGGCTATAGAATGCATCACTGTCAAGAATTGAAGAACTAAGCTCCACTAGTATCATTTTGATTGTAATCGTTGGAGTCTTCGACTTAATACATCGATGCATATAGCTTGATCAAATTGTCGCGCATCTGGTTTTCTGTTTCTAATATAGGCAGGCTAGTAAATGTCTGTGCTTAGATAAATGAAAATATGACCTTTACTCTAGAGTTAGATACTGTATTTTTTCAAGCTTAAACAGTATAACTAAGCACCTTATTCCAGTAAGTGATCTTCATTTTCTTTCTTAAAATGTGTAGTACTATTCTCGGGTTTGGATGCTTTACATTTTTTTGATCTCTCTTTCAATTTATTGCAGGGAGATCTATTGAGCGTGAAAGTCAACAAATTGACTTCTATAAAGACTCAGCTTCCTTATTCATACTATTCTATTCCTTACTGCCGTCCACATACTATAATTGACAGTACAGAAAATCTTGGAGAAGTGCTCCGCGGAGATCGCATTGAGAACTCTCCTTATGTGGTCGGTATAATCATTATGGTGATATATCGCTTAATTGGCCTTTCTTGGCAGTCATTTGAACCTTCTCTTCTTGCATGGTCACATTACAGTTTAGGATGAGGGAGCCGCAGTTGTGCAATGTGCTTTGTCGGCTTGTACTTGATCCCAAAACTGCAAAAGCATTCAAGGATAAAATTGAAGACGAGTACCGCGTAAATATGTGAGTACATCTATTGCAATGGATTGGACAGCAACAAGTTTCTCTGATTATGTTTAGATTAGAGAATTTGTGAAACTTGACTCTTGCTTAATAATTCTAAACATTGAGTGCTGCAGGATCTTAGATAATCTTCCATTGGTTGTACCCATTCCAAGATTGGAACAAGAAGGTCCTCCAATCTACCAGCTGGGTTTTCATGTTGGGCTAAGAGGTCAATACGCTGGCGTAAGCGAACCACTTTAAGAAACAGTATGCAGCAATATAATTTATGTACAAGATTGTTTTTCTAAACTCATGTTTTCTTATGTAGAGCAAGGAAGAGAAGTATTTTCTCCATAATCACTTGAGCTTCGTCGTCAAGTATCACAAGGATATACAGACTTATACATCGAGGATTGTAGGCTTTGAAGTCACACCATTTAGGTTGGTTCATCCAATGTGACTCTACAGTCTACAGTACCTTTTACTTAGTTAATACGAACTGGCTTATCTTTTTGTGACTCATTCTTGAAACCTTGTGTCCCATTCTTTAGTGTCAAGCATGAATATGAAGACAAATGGAGTGAAAACACTCGACTAACAACATGTGATCCGCATGCCCAGCATATAGTTACCTCTTCAAGCTCACCTCAAGAGGTTGAAGATAAGCAAGAAATCATATTCACTTATGATGCGACATTCCAGGTAACGAACTTGCTGAAAAAAAAATTCTCATATTAGAAGTTGTTCCTTATTTAATGTAGCCCAGCATACGTTGGCCATGAATAATAATATTAGGAATGTTTTGCAGGAAAGTGATGTGAAATGGGCATCACGATGGGACACTTATCTTCTAATGGCAGATGATCAAATCCATTGGTTCTCCATTGTAAACTCTCTCATGATCGTGCTCTTCCTCTCGGGTATGGTCGCAATGATAATGCTACGAACACTTTATCGAGACATCTCCAGGTATAACGAGCTCGAGACCCACGAGGAAGCACAGGAAGAAACTGGATGGAAATTAGTCCATGCAGATGTGTTCAGAACCCCAAGCAACTCCGATCTTCTCTGTGTCTACGTTGGCACTGGAGTTCAGTTTCTTGGAATGGTTGTCGTAACTATGATCTTCGCTGTCCTCGGATTCCTCTCCCCTTCAAACAGAGGTGGGCTAATGACAGCCATGCTATTACTCTGGGTTTTCATGGGGATCTTTGCGGGTTACGCTGCTTCCCGACTCTACAAAATGTTCAAAGGAACGGAATGGAAGAGAGTTGCCCTCCACACCTCATTCCTCTTCCCAGCTGCAGTCTTCGGTGTCTTCTTCGTCCTCAATGCCTTAATCTGGGGCCAGAAATCTTCAGGAGCGGTCCCATTCGGGACCATGTTCGCCTTGGTTTTCCTCTGGTTTGGAATCTCAGTCCCGCTCGTGTTCTTGGGGAGCTACCTCGGGTTCAAGAAGCCCGGAATCGAGGACCCTGTGAAGACGAACAAGATACCTAGGCAGATCCCAGAACAGGCTTGGTACATGAATCCCATCTTCTCAATCTTGATAGGAGGGATTCTCCCATTTGGGGCAGTCTTCATCGAACTCTTCTTCATACTCACCTCCATATGGCTGAACCAGTTCTACTACATCTTCGGCTTCCTCTTCATCGTCTTCGTCATCCTCCTTGTCACATGTGCAGAGATCACGGTGGTGCTCTGCTACTTCCAGCTGTGCAGTGAGGACTATCTGTGGTGGTGGAGATCATACCTCACGTCAGGATCGTCTGCATTGTACCTGTTCCTCTACGCGATCTTCTACTTCTTCACAAAGCTCGACATCACAAAGCCGGTGTCGGGGGCGCTCTACTTTGGATACATGCTGATCGCGTCGTACGCGTTCTTCGTGCTGACGGGGACCATCGGATTCTACGCTTGCTTCTGGTTTACGAGATTGATTTATTCTTCTGTGAAGATTGATTGAGTTAGAGGTTGTGAGGGGAGAGCTTTTGTAGTAGCTGCAGAAGCACAATAGGATATAGAGAGAGTGTTATTGTTCATGTGAATGATTTCATAAGGGAAGAAAATCCACCAATTTTTTTTAATGAAATATATATTAAGAGAGTGATTTAATTGGCACCAATCCTAATTCACAAACTACACCGACTTTTCCTATCTCTTCCTTTTGACTTTCGTATAGTTTTTTTAAAATGCATATATCAACATTTTATTTGTTTTCTTTTTTTTTACAATTTTACTATCCCTAAATATGTGAATTTAAATTAGAAGTGGGAAAATTGGTGATGTGCATAAATTTTTTGATAAATCAACAAATGTTCCAGGCCGAAGATAATTTTTTTCAAATTATAAATATAGAAAATTACAAACCAAAACTTAAATGTGTTAAGATTAAAAAAAAAAGTTAACATTTTTTGTTTAGAGAAAAAGATTTGGATTCCTCCTGGCAAATATAACTGCGAAAAATTCCTTATACCATCATCATCATCATTAATTCTACTCGCTTAAACCCTGTGGCATTCCTCCTGGCATTCCTAAACTCTGAGCAAGGCTGCTCATTCTTTCTTTCATGGCCTGCACCACAAGGGAAAATGCACGGGTTGTGAGATATATGGATTGGCCACGAGAATGGGAAACAATGACATATGGATTGGACTGGTTTGTGTTTATCTTACCTCAACGCTCTTCTGGTGCGCATCCTTGTATGCCTCCGTCACCAGAAGAGAGAGTTTCTGCACAATGGGGTTTTAGTGCGTGGATCTTAGCATATTCCTCGTGCAATTTTGTACACAAGATTGAATCAGAAAGCTTTCTGGCAGCGGATGATCATCTACTCGGTTGAAATAGGAAGTGATATGCAGTGATAACCATGTGTATGATGCTAGGAACCTAAATGACTTTCCGAACTAACTAGAAAAACCATTGCACGAAAACTTGTGTAAGACCCTCTGACTGGTCAAGATACATCAATCGGTGCCTATATTTGGATACAAACTCATATCTAGTGGCAGATTTGTATTACGATTGGTTTCTGGTTGTATTGAGATTAGGATCTTGACTCATCTTAACACATCTTGACTCGTCAAATAGTATGCACTTACTTCTGAAGTAGCCGTCTAAGAAAGTACAGATTTCCCCACACTGAGAATCGATCGCATGACAATAAGACAAGACTTGAATATGGAGTTTGGATTGTATGAACCCAACTTACCTCAGGTCCCAACTCCATTGCAGCCTCGGTTATCTCAATGCGGATAGGTTGCTGATTTCCAGAGAGTGTGGCCTATAAAGGAATCCGTCAAACTATAAGAAGTATATACACCTTCAGGGATGAAAGACTTCGTTCCTTATCAGGATATTACTGCATTACTACAACAATTATAGAAGTTTTTCAGTACATACAAATATCTATGGTGTCACTTTATCGAGATTCAAAACTATTTATTTGAATTTATCGCACATAACCCTGAAAATAATCTAAAACTACTTTAACAGTAATATCAGAGAACTGAATATGAATTTACCTTTATCAGCTCGTCTTCACAATATCCATCAAATTCAGCTCTGCAATTTTGACAGCAGTCCCCCAGTGAATTATACATTCAAAGTGAAATATTATTAGTAACAGAAAAAGAAAATAACGCTGGATACAAGTTCAAGTATTAGAATATACGCAGCAAGTTCTTTTTGCACTCGTACTGCCTCAACTTGAACAACCATCTGCGCCTTCTTTACAGTTTCATATAAATTTTGCATATTTCCCATAAATCCTGTCTACATCAACCGTATTTTCATAACATGAGCATTGTCAAAATGTAAAGATGATAAAGAACTGGGAAAAATGAACTATGCATACAACCGAACAATAACAGTAATAAATAAATGTAATAATACTCCCTCCATCCACGACCTATTGATGTTACTTAGATAAATTTTGCTTCCAGAAGGGTGGAAATACAGAGATATGATCAACACTATGAGACTAGAATCATCACTACTAAACCCAAAAACAAACAAAAGAGCTTCATAATGATCCACGGACGTCAATTATAATAAAAGGCTCATCCAGATGATAGAATGTGGCAACATGCATTGGAGTAAACATATAAGTAAACATACCTTTGAACCATCATCGCTCTTGTCATTGTTATCCTTTTTTCCACCAAATAAAGCACACACACTAAGTGATCTTCTAACCCTCCCAGTTTGACTTCCTTGACACGATAAATTTGGGAAGTTAACGAGAAATGCATTTTGATGTCTCTTACCTGCAGCTATGAAGTATAATATAAGAGAAGTTAATCACAGAAAATAGTATGAAAGATCACCAGAAGAAGCTATGAACTCTTTCCACCATTTTACAGATTCATCATCAATTATTCATTTACAATGATTAACTTCATTCCATAGCCAAATATATTAAGGGAAGGGACCACCAAAGTTATTTTAGGAAAGTCTCTCCCAGTCCTAGGTAGTTATGCAATCTATAAAGATACTACTTTTGAAGGACGAGATATGTATACCCATCCAAATCATGCACATGGTAAAATTTTCATGGAAACTGAAACTATCATCGGTTGAGGAGGTCGGCATGTCCATTTGGGAGTTACTGATAAAGTGATAAAGCACGGAGAAGAACAATTTGAGAAGCTATCAGATTAAGAAAATGGGAGAAGAATATCAAGATATATAAAACAAAATCATCTACATTAAGTATCACGAGCCTTAATGGAAACTATCATAATTACAAGGATCATTAGTGTGTCCTTGACGAGGTGTTTTTGCCATAGACTACTGTGTAATCAGAACACTAAGGTTCTGCGACCATTGCTACAGATTTCATTTATTTCCAAGTCCTTATAAGACGTACCGAGAAATATTAGTATCAATCATAATATATTTCAGGAAAATTAGTTGTCCTTCCTCAATCGAAATTCGTAGGTCTGAAAAATCGCTTTAAGTCGAGAGATCAAAAAACTCCACAACAAAAATATTTTCCAACCCAGTAAAGTGGGAAGGAAGATACATCATCCCAGACTCCCAGTTCACCTCAGATCATTCATATTCATTCAACTATGGTTTAATATAATTTATAACTGAGTATATTCTGGATATAGACCACAAAAGTTTCCACCTTGAACAACTTCACCACAACATCCTACTCAAAAACAGTACGCCCACATAAAAAAGATCCTAGATTTCTGGGAGCTCCACCGAATGACTGGAATCATCAAACCAAACTGAACTATATGTTTCAGTGAAAATATTCACGAAATCCCACGCAGCATAAAGAATAATACTAATCTATATTTTCCTGCAATCTCGGGCTCAAACCAAAATTCAAATACACCAACTCAAATGCATATGCAATTAACAACGAAGAGGCGGAAAGTTCAGCATTCCTAATATAGTAGATAGAGCTTGCGCGCACGAATCACACGGGAAGACTTACAAGAAGAGAATGAAGAGGAGGAGGGAAACTGAGCAGCAACAGCTGCAGTTGGACACATAGCCATAACTTCGATTTATCTAAAATGAATTGAAGGTTTTTGAAAGAAATTGGCAGGTAGAAAGATTTTAGGAGGGTTCTGATAAGGAAAAGTTTCCCCAAATTATATAGAATTGTCCCTAAATCAATTTATAGAAAACTGGGATATTTCGAATTGTCCTTTGCCTTTTTAGCTATAAACTTTTAGGAAGTTTAGACTTCGATTAGTGAGTGTATCATTCATTCAGTACAAGTTCAAATAAAATCTATATTAATGGACAATAAAATGGTCGGTCCCAAGTAAAAGTAATAATACTACAAATATTTTATTCATCCCCTAAAATTGATTTGTTTATTTTGAATATAAAATAAATGTGGTAGTATTTGCAACTTTTAAATTCATACTTAGTTTTTAGTTTTTATTATTTATGAAAATAAGCTAAATTTAGTGATACGCTCCATAGATTATAATAATAATTATTATACGTTCCTGGGAACGAGCTTGAGTCTATTGGGCAATAATCATTGGTAGTGTTAATTAGTAATCGATTTTTGAACCTAAGGAATATCAGATCAAATATTAGTTTTTTGATAAATAAGTTGGTAATTGATTTTTATAATTTGAAAATAAATGGTATTTGGATAATTGGGGCCAAATTGGTATCAGAAAGGGTACCAATTTATTATACTTTATAATTATTTTATATTTATTCAAAATAAAATATTTTATATAAAATTGAATGAGTTAAATGTTAATATATTTATATCGAAACATTATTAGAAAAATATTTATGTCATTATTATTGATTTAATTTGATATTTTAAAATATCAAAAACAATGAAACGTATTATAAAAAATATGTAAATTTTTTTACATAGTTAGTATTCCCTCCGTCCCACTACATGTTTTCCTTTTTTAAAAAGGTGTGGATCTTACCACCTTTATACCTTTTACACTACTTTATACACTCTCCTTAATAACCATGCCCGAAAAAAGGTGCCAAGCTTAGTGGAACGGAAGGAGTACATTTTTTCGTAAAGAGAATTTGTTGATGGGAGGTCTTTGAATACTTGTGAAATTTTGGTATTTTTAGAGTCATTTGATGTGATTAAGTAGATGGATTAGCGCCTCAAATTATTGGATCAATTAAATATATGAATATAGGATCAGAGTTGATGAGCAAATTCTTACAAACAAGACTTATGAGGAATGTGATTTATAGTAATACAACCTTTATTATTTTTGCTTATCAAAGTTGTGGACTATTAATAACCTTATTCATAGATATTTATACAAGCATAGATATCAGATTTAAAATATCGCAACTTCTAAGCCTTTATCAATGAGGATAAGTAGGAAATAAATTTAACTTATTAGTACCACCAAATTTGTAATAACGAAATTTATTAGATCACCAAATTACAACGATCATGTTTTCACAAACATGTTAGGGGAAAAAACTATAGCTATTCAACATGCAGTTCAAAATAACCTATACAAATTCATATTCTTCCCACAATACCTTTGTATCAATATGCAGGAACAGCTGGAGGCATACCTTTTTTTCGAGATATTTCCCATTTCTGTTGTAAGATCTCAGATTGTTCAAGTATTTGCCGACGAGTCTGTTTTCGATCAAGATTCACTCTGAGTTGGGTTTGGATGACTCAGGTTGCTTTTCTTCAGAAGCTGAGGGTTTCTTGCCTGATGATTCACCTGAGTGGTTGGGTTTCTTCAAATGGACAAGTATCATGGTCATGTTGTCACAGCCCTCGCCTCCGGCTACAGGTGCTAAGCACCGGTCTAGTACTTTTTCACACACCAATGAGAGCTTAGTCTCCTGCATGAATGTGCAGAGTCAGAAGATCAATAGGCAGGTAACATCATAACGGAGAGAGAGAGAGAGAGAGAGAGAGTAGTAATAATAGATACGCCATATGACCAAACTGTAGAATGATATATTTTATTTTATTTTCACGATTTAATACCTTGAAATTGTTGTCTTTCACAGTTCACTCATTCAAAGATGTTTTGTATATTTTGTTAGATTGACAATACATATGACTGAATAATTGAAGAATTAGATGAGAAACAATCTCAGAATCGTTGAATCTATCAAAGTGTGTGGTGGATTAGACTATATTATTTTTGTATCATTCGGAGCAATTGCCAAACACGAACACCCTCTTGAAATAAATAAAAAAGGTGGTCTCTGAAGACTTACATTTCGCAGCTGCTCGTGTATAAAATCCACAAGTTGTTGGCTCGTCATGCAATCCCTGGAAGCAGGCAGCAGAACAATGATATGATCATGATCAATTAAGTGAATTTTTCTTACATAACAGACGTAGTCTATGCCTAATATACTAAAGTATCAACTAAATAGTAAATGCTATGACGCACGCTTTATTTCAAAACATCCCGCAGATAGTTTAATATGATAAATAACTATCAGTGTTTCATGTTTCAATTTATTGGTGAATACACTTAATCAAGTTGCAGAACATCAAAACATTAAACTGCTATGTCTTAAAAGTAAAATTAGCTATAGCGTTAAGAAATTAAACCACTCCGGGTAGACTGCTCTGATCCATAGAGTGGTTCCTGACAAACATAGAAGAGAAGAGAGAAAAGTTTTGATAGAGATGGGTAATTAACACTGTCCGCATGGCATAAGCCTCTCCATATTGCCAGTAATGGTAAAGGTGGAGTTGAAACTGAAGATGAATAAGTAAGACGCTATTACTGAAACACAGAGAAATATTCTTTTGATCCAATTACACAAAGGATGCAATATTAACACAGGATGCAGATTAAATAAACAAGCGAACTTCAAACAACATACCAAATGCCATCGCATGCAAGCACAAAGAACTCATCGTCATCTGTAAGTTCAATCTGTTTTAAGAAAATAATAAATAAGTTGTGTGATGTACAATAAGAAAGTATAGTTCATATACTTTCTCATGCTATACTAGCAAATGAACATCTGACAGTTTGATCCGATACACAAATAAATTTACCAAACCAAATCTCTTGGTTATATTTACTTTTGCACTTGGAAATATAACATTAATTTAGTTTGATCATTTCCAAAATACATATAAAACTGATAACTAATGGATACTCACATGCAGTGTCCACATTACCTAACTGAAGTTTGACTTATGTGTTATGGCACTTGCTTCATTCTTATCCAAGCAGAAAATATTAGGAAAGTTCAAAGAAACAAAAGCAGTTACAATTATGTTCTAATACGTTAAAATTAAAAAAGGCTGATACATACGGTATTAACATCTGGATCGGCAGTAACTATTTGCTTTTCTACAGGTAGGTATTTGTTCTGCTTGAATTCCATATCACCTGCAACAAATGTATGGTCCGTGTTAAGAAACCTCACATAATACCCTCATCAGCTCATTTTATGCATCCCTTACGGCAAGAACAGCTCATGAGATTCCTACACAGTTAGAGCTGATATGCTCTTCAAGATTCACATGCTTTTATACACATTAGTTTAAGATAATTTTAATCTGCTTGGTACAGGCAAGAGATAAACAAGACCCGCCTCTCATAGCTAATAAATTGAAGAGAAAAAATATAAGAAAAATGTACAACACCTATAGCTCTTGAAAGATTCAAACTTCCATTAACACGACCCGCATGGATAAATCCTCCTGCTTTTAAAATTCTCTCCCTCTCAGCCTCCAGTTCAGGTTTATGGTCTATCGAAAGGTTGTATGCCTGACCAAAAGATCATAACATCATAATTAAAAACGACATACATATTGTGTGCTGTAATTTCCGAACATCGCAGTATGAAAACAAAGTATTAGTTAATAACAGTTATAGAATATAAGCAGATCAAGATCATAATCAAAGGATACCTGACCATTCCTAGAAATCACGCAGCGTGAATCACCTGCGTTTGCAACAACAAGTCGGTCCTCACCAATGACTGCAACACAAGCAGTACATCCAGAATTCGGTCCAGAAAAATCTGAGTGTGGTCCCTGTATCAACCAACAATAAGCCAGAATTTTAAGTTTGGACGAAAAATGGTTGCTTAGTCAATTAATAATATCGATCTTAGCACCTCCTCAAATGTCCAATCGTCGACTTGGACTTGTTTGTCACCACTTCTTGGAGACCATATCAAACCCTCTATCATACCACTAAACTTGTTCATTTTATCTCCAAGGACAGCCAACTCCCTCCAGCCTCTCTGTCCACGCATCATTTCATCCATCCTGCATCAATAGAAGAGATAAATGCAGACATTCAGCAGTTTTTAGTAGCCTCAATTCCAAGGAATGTTGTGAATCAAGCATCTTCCTTTCACAACAACTTAGACTTCAGTCTTCCTCTTGATCTTTTGAGAATAGTCAAAATTTGGTCATTGTGCACTAAGATACTTTTTTATCAAAATATGGAAGTGGCGATGAAGTTTAAACAATATCTAATAAATAACCTGAGGAAAGCTTTCTGAAGAGCTGTTCCTATATCACCAGCTAAATAAGCTTCGTTCTTCAGTACTTGATGGTGCAGAAACTTGGCACAAAATTTTGCAACCACCTTACCTTGAATATCAAAGGAATGACAATTAAGTCAACAACAAATTTTTAGTAATTATTTGTGAAAAAAATCAGATAGAGAGAATGAGATACACTAAATGTCAACACAAAAATTATGCGCGAGCTAAATGTAGATGAGTTAGAAGGTAAATCGAATATAACCAATCTTGACATCTGCATTGGCATGTCAAAGTTTGTCAGGTTACCAACGTTTCAGATGTAAAATCACATTAATTATAAGAGCACAACAAATTGCATCATGTTTCAAGGATAAACTGCTTCCATATGATTAAAGTCATTCACAATGACTCAGATAGATTACATGCACGGTTCCCTTTCAATTAATCTACGTACTCAGATAGATATGGCATATAAGAGCTGATGCTTCTGACGTTATCTTACTTTAGCTGTCTATACATTTATAGTAATTACTACATAGTAAGCTAACCGGAGAACCCACCTTCTAGAAACAACTAACTTAATTTGGGAAAGTAGCTGCTGCCCTTATACAATAACCAAATATCAATTCAAGAGTTGGGTGTTTTGAGTCAAAGGGCCAGATACCAGAAAATAATCACAAAAGCAGCTCTGGTTATACTGCTCCTTAGTTAAAGAAAGTAGAGGCCTTTATACTAAATGAAAGTGTATTCACTTGAACATACCTCCATGACCGTCATAGACACCGAAGAATGATGTGGAGTTATCCAAATTCAGAAGTGCAGCATGCTAAAAGACAAAGGAAAAGCATCATATTTCGTGGCAACTAACTTGATTATAGTAAATGTAACATCTACAAGACATGCACCATATATACTATACACTTATATCATATACTACTTGTCTAATTAAGTACTAAAAAGCAAGGTTTTAAAATGCATTTTTCGCCTCGAAGCGTTTTTCTATCGAGGCGCGAGGCGTAAGCCTCAAGGCGAACCGAGGCGTATACTTGAGGGGTAAATAAAAAAATCAAACAAACTCATATCTAATATCATAAAAACATAAAAATAAAGTCTCCACATATTATAAATTTTTAAAATGTCAAATTTAACTACCTAAGAAAGAGGTGAATTGTGTCGTTGTTTCGTCGGTGGTGACAGTAGAGATTTGAGAGTGCAGGGATAGTGTAATGGCGAGGATGACTCACTTGAGATTCAAAATTAAATTTTTAACCTAATTTTTATTTTAATTGTTGTTGGATTGTTTAATTCATTACGTTTGGGACAAGCCCATTAATAATTGGATTAAATAAAAGAAAGCTTATTCACAATTAAATGAAATAAAACATAGCCCATCTATTTTCAGCTCAAAAACTATAGAAAAATAGCTTAATTTTCTGCGTACGCGAGGCGTCCGCCTCGACTGCCTTGCATGCCTCGAGGCGCACCTCGATCGCCTTGCGTGACTCGAGGCGCAAGCCTCGACAGAACATGTGAGGCGCTGCCTCAAGGGCGTTTTTTGCACGAGGCGTCCCGAGGCACGCCTCGAGAACGCCTTTTAAAACCATGCTAAAAAGTATAATTATCTTTACACAATAGTTTACAATACTTTAAACTTAAGATTTATGAGTGATTGCTCATTGCTTTTCTTCATGTGTTCTTCTACTACCTTCTAACCCTTTTTACCATTTTTTCGGGAACGGGGAAAAAGATGCATCATTACGGTAATCTTTTCTACTTAGAAAATTGCTTCTTGACCATTAAATGACAAATCTATATAAGGTTCATCTGGAAATATTGAAGTGTTCCTATAAAAGTGACTGGGGTATCACACTTAAGTTGTGAACCCACTTTAAGTTCACTACACACATGCCAAACTTAGCACTGTAAGCACTTGATGCATTCTTGACGCAGATTGTTCCTTACTCAGACTAATAGTAACAGTATATGAAAGTTATCTATTTGAGGCATGTATGACACACACCAGGTTCGCCGACAGAAAGTGTAGCGGCAATTCATTTAGAAGCCAGCTCCAATTAACGAAAAGTAAAAAATATACTTTTTAGTCAACAGAAAATGGAAAACAAGAATATAGTATAGTCAATTACATTTTCAAACATTAGCCTAGCTAATGGTATTTTGTATTGTCAAAAGTTGTATTTCTGCACAGGCATTTACGATAACACCATAACAGCACAGTTGTCTTACTTAAAAGAAACATACTTTTTCACAATTCATTAGTAACTATAGTAGACCAAAAACTTACAGCATCTTCCATATTAGCACGCCACCCTTGCATAGAGGACAGACCAAACCTAAGTCTATCATTTTCACCATCTTCAGAGAATTTCTCCGTTTTAGGTGTACTGAGGTATATTCCCATCTCCAACTGTCATGAACACGCAGCTAATTTCAGATTTCAGAAAAAACCATTTGAACCCAGCCTCTTCAAATGCATAGAGCAAAAACTCCAGTGAGGCAACATAAACAATTTCAAAGTTTTCCAAACTTAAAGAATCAGACACTTCAGACATAGGTCGATGTGATAATCCAAATTTTGGTACTATTTTGATTTCTTAATGTTTAGTATTCACATAACAGTGGAGTAGCCTAGTAATGCATAATATCCAATTGGAACAACAGAAACACACTCAAACATATACACAATGTTTATATATAGAACAGCAGATATGAAAGTATTAGTATAAAGAATCACCCCCAGTCCCACAGAAAACAAAAATCAAGAGCTACAATATCAGCATAAACATACATAACCAGATTCACAACTGAGACAAGCCAGCTAAATGGAGCGGTCAATATCCATATAATTTAGAATAAGCACCTCTCCAAACGCGACAAGTCTACCTTTTGAAGTATAAATTAATACACCTACCCAACTACCGACTGGTGTAAAAAGAATATCAAGAGATCAGCCAAATTGCAGCTCAAAATCAAGAATAAACTAATAACTACAATCTCCCATTTGCTAAGATCAACGCAAAAAATGAACGCTGGGAACATCTATAAAAGCGGTTCCAGCATATGCTTGACTTACAACTTACGAGCCGAGTTGAGCAAAGCGAATTTATGGATCTTGATAAGGAAATTAGGCGCGGTTGGCCTGAAATCTTGATGGTTTCGAAATCAATAATAGAAGAAAGGCTTCCGGATTTTGGATGAGATAGAATATGCGTAGAAGCGAGGATTCATTGAAGAGAATGAGTAGATCAAGAAGGAAAGGACATGAAATGAACCAATTGTTGTCGCAGAAAGGTTTGGACTTGCTGTTGACTGTAGAATGTTTTTCTATGTGCTCTCTCCTATTAATTTTATTATATGGGCCACCCCACCCCACTGTTTCCGAATAATTGCAAAAGCAACCCCATATTTTATGAATATTATATAAAGTACTTATTATATTTGATAAATTGCATATATAATATTTTTGATTAACCATTTATTTTCTGCGTTTACGAATTTCTTATCTACTTTGATCCGATAAATATTTTTAAAAAATAGTTAAACTTGTGTTTTTCATCCATCTTAATCTGATAAGCATTTTTAAAAAATAGTTTAGCTTGTGTTTTTCATCCATTTTAATCTAATAAGCATTTTTAAAAAATAGTTTTAACTTATATTATAGTGGGTATTGAGTAAAGTTTAATCATTAAACATATTTAATAGAGGGGTAATAAATTACTCACCTATCAACAATACACTGACAAGATTTACTGATTTACAAATTAATATTCCCAAAAACAAAAACTTTTGAGTTTCTTCTTTTTTCCCTGAACTTTATAGCAAAAAAGCTAGCCCAAAAACTTATATCGTTCAATATAATTGTGAAACTATAAAAATATAGACTTGTCAATTTCTACCTTCTTATTGGGACCGTATTTACATATTTAAGCTTCGGCTATATATTTATAAATGAGGACTTTGCTCATGGAACTTGCACAAATTTGAAGCAAGGCATACCAGTGAGGATAAGTAGGATATAAATGTAACTTATTAGCACCATCAAATTTGTAATAACGAAATTTATTAGACCACCAAATTACAACGATCATGTTCTCACAACACATGTTAGGGGAAAAAAACTATAGCTATTCAACATGCAGTTCAAAATAACCTATACAAATTCATATTCTTCCCACAATACCTTTGTATCAATATGCAGGAACAGCTGGAGGCATACCTTTTTTTCGGGATATTTCCCATTTCTGTTGTAAGATCTCAGATTGTTCAAGTATTTGCCGACGAGTCTGTTTTCGATCAAGATTCACTCTGAGTTGGGTTTGGATGACTCAGGTTGCTTTTCTTCAGAAGCTGAGGGTTTCTTGCCTGAAGATTCACCTGAGCGGTTGGGTTTCTTCAAATGGACAAGTATCATGGTCATGTTGTCACAGCCCTCGCCTCCGGCTACAGGTGCTAAGCACCGGTCTAGTACTTTTTCACACACCAATGAGAGCTTAGTCTCCTGCATGAATGTGCAGAGTCAGAAGATCAATAGGCAGGTAACAGCATAACGGGGAGAGAGAGAGAGAGAGAGAGAAATCATAGTAAAATAATAGATATGCCGTATGACGAAATTGTAGAATGATATATTTTATTTTTTCATGAATTAATACCTTGAAATTGTTGAATCTTTTGACAATTTCACTCATTAAAAGATGTTTTGTATCGTTTGTTAGATTGACAATACATATGACTGAATATTTGAAGAATTAGATGTCGAAACAAGCTTAAAATTGTTGAATACATCAAAGTGCGTGGTGGATTAACCTATATTATTTTTGTATCATTCAGAGCAATTACCAAACATGAACACCCTCTTGAAATAAAAAAAGGTGGTCTTTGAAGACTTACATTTTGCAGCTGCTCATGTATAAAATCCACAAGTTGTTGGCTCGTCATGCAGTCCCTGAGAAGCAAGCAGCAGAACAATGATATGATCTCAATCAACTAAGTGAATTTCCCGTATATAACAGACGTAGTCTATGCCTAATATACTAAAGTATCAAACATATAGTAAATGCTACGATACACGCTTTATTTCAAAACTTCCTACAGATAGTTTAATATTAATATGGTAACATAACAGTGCTTCATGTTTCTAGTTTGTTGGTAAATACACTTAATCAAGTTGCAGAACCTCAAAACATTAAACTGCTGTCTTAAAAGTAAAATTAGCTTTAGCATTAAGAAATTAAACCACTCCGGGTGGACTGCTCTGATCCATGGAGTGGTTCCAGACATACATAGAAGAGATAAGAGAAATGTTTTGATAGAGATGGGCAATAAATGCTGTCCATATAGTATAGGTCTCTCCATATCGCCAGTGTATTATTGACGTAAGGGTCAATGTAAAGTTGAAACTGAAGTGAAATAAGTATTTGAGGCTATTACAGAATCACAGAGAGAAATATCCTTTTGACCCAATTGCACAAAGGATGCAATACTAACAAAAGCTGCGGCTTAAATAAAAAGGCGAACTTCAAACACCATACCAAATGCCATCGCATGCAAGCACAAAGAACTCATCATCGTCTGTAAGTTCAACCTGGTTTAAGAAAAGAAACAAGTTGTGTGATGTACGATAAGAAAATATAGTTCATATACTTTCTCATGCTATGGTAGCAAATAAAAGAACAGCTGACAGTTTGATCAGATACACAAATAAATTCACCAATAGATATCAACACCAAATCTCTTGGTTATATTTACTTTTGCGCTTGGAAATATAACATTAGTTAAGTTTGATCATTTATAAAATACATAGAAAACTGATAGCTAATCGATAGCCACATGTAGTGTCCTTTATTAGCCTTAACAATTAACATTAACCGTCCACATTGTCTAGCAGGAGTTTGACTTATGTGTTATGTCACTTGCTTCATTCTTATCCAAGCAGAAAATATTAGGAAAGTCCAAAAAAAACAAAAGCAGTTACAATTATGTTCTAATACGTTAAAATAAAAAAGGCTGATACATACGGTATTAACATCTGGATCGGCAGTAACTATTTGCTTTTCTACAGGTAGGTATTTGTTCTGCTTGAATTCCATATCACCTGCAACAAATGTATGGTCCGTGTTAAGAAACCTCACATAATACCCTCATCAGCTCATTTTATGCATCCCTTACGGCAAGAACAGCTCATGAGATTCCTACACAGTTAGAGCTGATATGCTCTTCAAGATTCACATGCTTTTATACACATTAGTTTAAGATAATTTTAATCTGCTTGGTACCGGCAAGAGATAAACAAGACCAGCCTCTCATAGCTAATAAATTGAAGAGAAAAAATATAAGAAAAATGTACAACACCTATAGCTCTTGAAAGATTCAAACATCCATTAACACGACCCGCATGGATAAATCCTCCTGCTTTTAAAATTCTCTCCCTCTCAGCCTCCAGTTCAGGTTTATGGTCTATCGAAAGGTTGTATGCCTGACCAAAAGATCATAACATCATAATTAAAAACAACATACATATTGTGTGCTGTAATTTCCGAACATCGCAGTATGAAAACAAAGTATTAGTTAATAATAGTTATAGAATATAAGCAGATCAAGATCATAATCAAAGGATACCTGACCATTCCTAGAAATCACGCAGCGTGAATCACCTGCGTTTGCAACAACAAGTCGGTTCTCACCAATGGCTGCAACACAAGCAGTACATCCAGAATTCGGTCCAGAAAAATCTGAGTGTGGTCCCTGTATCAACCAACAATAAGCCAGAATTTTAAGTTTGGACGAAAAATGGTTGCTTAGTCAATTAATAATATCGATCTTAGCACCTCCTCAAATGTCCAATCATCGACTTGGACTTGTTTGTCACCACTTCTTGGAGACCATATCAAACCCTCTATCATACCACTAAACTTGTTCATTTTATCTCCAAGGATAGCCAACTCCCTCCAGCCTCTCTGTCCACGCATCATTTCATCCATCCTGCATCAATATAAGAGATAAATGCAAACATCCAGCATCTTTTAGTAGCCTCAATCCAATGAATGTTGTGAATTAAGCATCTTCCTTTCACAACTTAGACTTAAGTCTTCCTGTTGATCTTTTGAGAATAGTCAAATTTTGGTCATTGTGCACTAAGATGCTTTTTATCATTATTTTGCCGCTCTTTCGTCTCTACTGTAACTGACTATATATTTGTAAGTATGTGTGATTGTCTGTACCGATGCATGTGTATATATATTTTTGAATCTTACTGAGGACTGTCTAGCACCGGGAGTAGAGATTTATGTAATCTAGAATCTAAGTAGAAATCAAGGCATGCCATATCGTTTTACAAGCTCTAACTTCTATTAGATAACCTAATCAAAATATGGAAGAAGTAGTGATGAAGTTTAAACAGTATCTAATAAATAACCTGAGAAAAGCTTTCTGAAGAGCTGTTCCTATATCACCAGCTAAATAAGCTTCATTCTTCATTACTTGATGATGCAGAAACTTGGCACAAAATTTTGCAACCACCTTACCTTGAATATCAAAGGAATGACAATTAAGTCAACAACAAATTTTTACTTCTTATTTGTGAAAACAAATGTCAGATGGAGAGAATGATATACACTAAATGTGCACACAAAAATTATGCGCAAGCTAAATGTAGATGAGTTAGCAGGTAACTCGAAGATCACAAGCATATAATAAAACCAATTTTGACATCTGCATTGGCATGTCAAAGGTGGTCAGGTTACCAATGTCTCAGATGTAAAATCACATTAATTATAAGAGCACAACAAATTGCATCATGTTTCAAGGATAAACTGCTTCCATATGATCGAAGTCATTCACACTGACTCGGATAGATTACATTATGCACAAGTCCCTTTCAATTAATCTATGTAGTCTGTGAATATGACCTAGTTTTAATTTAAGAATACAGCAGATATGGCATATAAGAGCTGATGCTTCTGATGCTATCTTACTTCAGCTGTCTGTACATTTATAGTAATTACTACATAGTAAGCTAACCGGAGAACCCACCTTCTAGAAACAACTAACTTAATTTGGGAAAGTAGCTGCTGCCCTTATACAATAAACAAATATCGATTCCAGAGTTGGGTGTTTTGAGTCAAAGGGGCCAGATACCAGCAAATAATCCATGAAAGCAGCTCTGTTTATACTGATCTTTATTTAAAGAAAGTAGAGGCCCTTAAACTAAATGAAAGTGTAATCACTTGAACATACCTCCATGACCGTCATAAACACCGAAGAATGATGTGGAGTTATCCAAATTCAGAAGTGCAGCATGCTAAAAGACAGAGGAATAACATCATATTTCGTGACGACTAACTTGATTATAGTAAATGCTACATCTACAAGACATGCACCGTATATAATATACAGACTTACATCATATACTATTTGTCCAATTAAGTACTAAAAATTATAATTATCTTTACAGAATAGTTTACAATACTTTGAACTTAAGATTTATGAGTGATTACTCATTGCTTTTCTTCATTTTTTCGCCTACTACCTTCTTTCCCTCTTTACCATTTTTCCGGGAACAGGGAAAAAGATGCCTTATTATGGTAATCTTTTCTATTTAGAAAATTGCTTCTCGACCATTAAATGGCAAATCTATATAAGGTTCAACTGGAAATATTGAAGTGTTCCTATAAAAGTGATTGGGGTATCACACTTAAGTTGTGAACCCACTTTAAGTTCACTACACACATGTCAAACTTAGCACTGTAAGCACATGATGCATTCTTGACGCAGTCCTTACTCAGACTAGTAGTAACAGTATAGGAAGGTTATCTCTTTCCGGCATGTATGACATACCAGGTTCGCCCAAAGAAAGTGTAGCACAATTCATTTAGAATCCAGCTCCAATTAACGAAAAGTCAAAAACATACTTTCTACTTTCTAGTCAACAGAAAATGAAAAACAATAATATAGTCAATTACATTTTCAAACATATTTTGTATCTTCAAAATTGTATTTCTGCACAAAGTCATGCCCTGCATTTATGATAACACCATAACAGCACAGCTGTCTTACTTAAAACTTAAAAGAAACATACTTTTTCACAAGTCATTACTAATTATTATGGAGAGTATGGAAGACCAAAAACTTACAGCATCTTCCATATTAGCACGCCAACCTTGCATAGAGGACAAACCAAACCTAAGTCTATCATTTTCACCATCTTCAGAGAATTTCTCCGTTTTAGGTGTACTGAGGTATATTCCCATCTCCAACTGTCATGAACACGCAGCTAATTTCAGAAAAAACCATTTGAACCCAGCCTCTTCAAATGCATAGAGCAAAAACTTCAGAGAGGCAACATAAACAATTTCAAAGTTTTCCAAACTTAAAGAATCAGAAACTTCAGACATAGGTCGATGTGATAATCCAAATTTTGGTACTATTTTGATTTCTTAATGTTTAGTATTCACATAACAGTGGAGTAGCCTAGTAATGCATAATATCCAATTGGAACAACAGAAAACACACTCAAACATATACACAATGTTTAGATATAGAACAGCAGATATGAAAGTATTAGTATAAAGAATCACCCCCAGTCCTACAGAAAACAAAAAACAAGAGCTTCAATATCAGCATAAACATACATAACCAGATTCACAACTGAGGCAAGCCAGCTAAATGGAGCCGTAAATATCCATATAATTTAGAATGAACACCTCCCCAAACGCGACTAATCTACCTTTTGAAGTATTAATTAATACACCTACCCAACTACCGACTGGTGTACGAAAAATATCAAGGATCAGCTTGCAGCTCAAAATCAAGAATAAGCTAATAATTACAATCTCCCATTTGCTAAGTAAGATCAACTCTACAAATGAATGCTGGGAACATCTATAAAAGCGGTTCCAGCATATGCTTTACTTACAACTTACGAGCCGAGTTGAGCAAGCGAATTTATGAATCTTGATAAGGAAATTAGGCGCGGTTGGCCTGGAATCTTGATGGTTTCGAAATCAATAAAAGAAGAAATGCTTCCGGATTTAGGATGAGATATAAGCGTAGAAGCGAGGATTCATTGACGAGAATGAGTAGATCAAGAATGGAAGGGCATGAAATTAACCAATTGCTGTCACATAAAGGTTTGGACTTGCTTTGACTGTATAATGTTTTTATAGGCGCTCTTTCCTATTAATTTTTTATATGGGCCACCCCACTGTCTTCGAGTAATTGCAAAAGCAACCCCACATTTTATGAATATTATATAAATTACTTATATATTTCATAGATTGCATGTACGATGAGCTCACATCCACGGAATATTTGGCACCTCAATGTCGGCTCTTCGCCACTTGAGAATGTAGTATGCTTCAAGGATTGAGTTGTCCATCCATTAATACTAGGTATTGCACACGTGCTATGCACGGGTTTATAATCTATTTATATATAATTTATAATATAGATACTTAAAGAAATTAAAAATATTGTAATTCAATTTTATTTGGTGGTTTTAAAATCGTAATCGATAGTACTCTTCTCAATTGTCACTATGTCGGGGACAATTCGGTTACAGTTTCAAAATTTGAGAACAGAATCAACAATTTGATACAATAACTTCGATTTATTTTACCTCATTCAATTTCTTATTTTATAAAGAGTCGTTTTTTATTAATTTATAACAACACATTAAAATTAAAAAATAAGATAGTATTACAGAACTATTTAAACATATGTGTATATTGAAAAAAAATTCATAATAAATATATTTGAATTCATTATTATTTGTCGTTATATTTTGTTGTGAAATTCTAATTTTTTTATATAATAATAAATATTTGACATAATTTTATGTACCAGCGAATTAATAGAGCTCCTAAATGGAATGACCATTTGTTTTCCATTCTATATTTCACTATTAAATTTAGTATTTAATTAATATTTATAATAATACATTAAAATTAATATTTTTTAAAAAATTCGTCCCACTTATTTAAATTTATTTACTTTTCACATTGATATTAATATTTAGTTGTAATATTTTTTGAAGAACATGGTTTGTGCTTTATAATTTGCTAAATAAAGAAATGTGTCTAAATAAGTGAGACAGCTCAAAAAGGAAAATGTGTTTAAATAAGTGAGACAAAATCAATATATGTTAGTGTTGAATTTATCAACAATACAAATTGATTATAATTATTAGTATTAAATATTAAAAACAATTATATACATTGATCAAATATGACAAGTTTTTAATACTAAATAAAAGATTAAACTTAGATGTAAGAAAATAAAATTTGGAAAACATATTAGATAACATTGAAATTTTATAGTAAAAATAGATTGAGACACTATGTCTAATTTATCTTCATGCATAATATTAAAACATATTATAAAGAGTATTCAACTTTATAATTAAGAACATTATAATTTAGTAAAATATATTATATCTATAAGAATATGTATACATATAATTATTTTCAATTTACTAATGTGTTATAATTTTTTATATTAAATTTATATTTTATATAACATATATCAAATTAAATATATTGTCGAGATCTTTAATTTAATATGCATAATATTGCAAATATTTTTACGAAGAAAATAAATAATTTTAGGAGAAATGTGTTATAGGAGAGAGAAAATAATCTATAAAGTTTTAAAAATTAATAAGCTAAACGCTAAACATAAACCAGATTCAGTTGTACATGTATATTTTGATTTGTTCAATGCTTAAGTTATCTTCTTGCTCTATTGGTTCACAGTATAACCTTTCTTATGAAAGGTATAGAGATCAAATCATGTTAATGTTTATTTTTAAATTATATTTGCCATTGAAATTGAAGTTATTTACAAAATTTATCACTCAAATTGATTTTAATTGGAATGCTTACTATTTTATATATATATATAGATATGTGAGTTGGGTTTAAAATGTCGTGAAACAATTCAATTCATATTTAGTGTGAACGTTAAGAGTATTGAGAGAATTGAGAGAACTTAGAAGTGATACACTTCTGGTGTACTGTGCCCACGGTAAATATTGGATAGTCAAATTTTCAGCGCAAGAGCGCTCGATCAGTGAGCTATTACGCACTCTCTTAAAGATGACGATTTCTAGACAAATCTTATTATTGTCTCTGCACCCCAGCCTCCTTTCAATCTCGTATTTTAAAAAAAAAATTATTTGCTAATTAAAAAATTTATCCTTAAATAAAAAACGCTATCTATTTCGTTAGTCTACAAATTTCTTATTCATTTTAGCTCGATTAAATAAAAAAAATAATTTAACTTGTTACTCTTTTATCGTATTCGCTAAATACTTTTGTTATATTGAGTGTATTTATTGTAGTATTTGCTAAATATTTTTGTTACTCTTTTTATTTTGATTTTTTTGTGTGGATGGATTGCGGGTCGGGTTGGGTCAAGGATGCCCATTTTCGCCACGTGGTCCAGAAAAGAGAATGCTAGTTAAGAGAACACGTGGAACATTTTTTCCAGTCTAAAATAAACAGAAACCGACCAAAGTAGAATCAAACATTAATCCACGACACACAATTTCATTTCAGTTAAAACTACCGTGTCAAATTCTACACACACCGAGCGTGTTCCGACCTCATCCTTCCTGCACCAACTAGCGAAACACAGCTTCCATGGCCTTCTCTTCCGCGGTTTTCTCAGCACCTTTGCAGAGTTTAGCTCTCACCAAACTGAATTTGTGCTCCAATTCTGTCATGGCGTTTCTCGATTCATCCAATCGATCGAGTCTCAGTTCTTCGAAATCGACCCTTTTCCGAGATGGGTTCCCCGTTTTATCCCCGATTCTACCTGGGTTCTCGTTAAAGTCTCGATCTTTTGCCTCTGTTTACGCCAGAGCTGCTACGGGGAAGACCATTCACGATTTCAGCGTGAAGGTAACTCTTTACCTCTCTCTCACACACACGGAGTTGCATTTCTATTGCTTGTGTTCTGTTAGCATTTTTTTTTTCTTTTTAAGAATTGCAATAGTTTTTAGATTCCTTCTGTTTGATTCTTGTTGAATTGTGAAAGGAATATTGATATGGATGGGTCAACTTAACTTAGTTAGACTGTTTCACCTTCGCAAAAACTATATTATACTGTTAGAATGAAATCATAATATGCAATTAGCGTTTGTGAACATAGTGTGATTGGCTTGTGCAGACATGGATTTTAAGTGGATTGTCTTTAGCTTATGAAGTGATTAAAATATTTTTGTTTTGTTAATTTCGTGTTGATTAGGCCTATTTTTGGCCCTCTATTTGTGTGTAGTCGAAGCTGAATTGGTTTATATTCAAACTCTAAGGTTGTAGTTGAAATTGTTCCCCACTTTTACCATCAGATTCCAAGAATTGTATAATTCTCTGTTGAGGGAAACAAGATTTTAGCACTAGGACTTGTTCATGCGTTTCTGCAGTTGGAAGGATTAGTGCGTCGTAACTCGTGACTATCATTCATAACTTGTGATCCTAACTGCCATCACTGAAAACAGGATATTGATGGGAAGGACGTAGAACTTAGCAAATTCAAAGGAAAAGTACTTTTGATAGTAAATGTTGCTTCAAGATGGTAAATATCTCTTCTATCCACTATTGAGTCGTGTAACTATTGGACATGCTTACGAATCTGACTTTTATCTCAAAGTTGCGAAACTGTGTCAAAGTGCTTGTGATCTGACGTGGTTAATTGGTTTTGGATCCAGTGGTTTGACGTCATCAAATTATACTGAACTTTCTCACATCTACGAAAAGTATAAACCTCAAGGTGAGATTCCGGCTGATCAAACTAATATTCCAAATACATTTAAAGTTTTCTGATAGGATTACGTGAAGTCAATTTATCGATATGTGATGCAGGACTAGAAATCTTGGCCTTCCCCTGCAATCAGTTTGGTGGCCAAGAGCCCGGATCAAATGCTGATATCAAGAATTTTGCTTGTACACGATTTAAAGCAGAATTCCCGATCTTCGACAAGGTACTACTTCTGGTTTCCCCTTTGTACCGTTTCAGTAGAATTAATGTGAATCAATTCTAAGGTGTAAGTTGTGCAGGTTGATGTTAATGGACCAAATACAGCTCCTGTTTATCAATTCTTGAAGTCGAACGCTGGAGGATTTCTAGGTGATTTAATTAAGTGGAATTTCGAGAAGTTCTTGGTGGACAAAAATGGTAAAGTAGTTGAAAGATATCAACCAACAACCTCCCCTCTCCAAATAGAGGTAAAAATTTTGTCCTGCTACAAATAACTATTGACTATCTGACCTAAAAATTTCCGATTCTTGGAGGCGAATATATACTTCGATCAGCATTCCGGTTTAATGAAATTATGCACGTTATTCTATATTGATCACCAACTGTTGCTTTTCTACAGAAGGACATCCAAAAGCTTCTTGCAGCATGAAGTGCTTTGCCTACTACATAGTAACCTCTCTAGACTCGATGCTCTCTACCCTCTCTTAGTTTGATTTGATGGACTTTATGAAATAAATGATTCTATATATATCATGTTTTTTGTATATGAATGCGATGTCCAGGTATTTTAAATACGACTTACGAGTACTGATCTTCATGTAAAATAACGCCATGGGTGCTTGACCTATTTCAAGGACATTGATGAAGCATTGTAGCAACTCCCGTTTTGCATCACATCGCTTGTGGATTCGTTTCGGTTGTCTGTTTATCCTTATAAGGAAAGAGTATAAAAGCATGTTTTCCTTTGTTAAGAACATGTGTAGTGTGTTTATTTGTCTCTTGCTCACTGTTGCTACATTTACTTTTACATGCACTCAATGGTTAATTACAAAAGGCAGCCTCTAATATAATGCTAATTAATCTTTAAGTATCATAGTGTGATATTTATTCAAATAAATCAAACTTTGACAATGATAGTCAAAACTCTAAAGGCACTGCCACACAAGCTTGTAGAGGTGTCCATGATTACGGTTGTGATTCGAACCATAATTGAAATCTCACTTCACGGTTCAATTATTTTAAAACCGTAACCGAACCATGCTTATAACGGTTCACGGTTTGGAACCTGAACCATTCAAGCCGGTTTCTATTTTGAACCTCTGATTTCAGTTCTGAAACACCGATTCTTTTAGAACCGTTTACAAAAATACGTACTTTCATATTAATTTAAAAATTAAAATTTAATTTTATGAGTTATAAAAAAATAATTATATATAATATAAAAGATAAAATTGAATTAAATATATAAAAAACATTAAAATATGTTGAGAAAGTGACGGTTTGGAACTGCCGACTCACAATTATAAGCATTTAAAACCATAGTCGAACCATTCTCTATAAAATTACGATTTGAAAATTGTCGGTTACGATCTAATTATTATGATTCTTTTGAGCAAATCTACTTACTATAAAAGAAAATAGAGGTAAAACGAAAAATCACAAAGAATTCCAATTTCCAAATAGGGAATGTGTGAAATAATGTGATGACGAAATTGCCCTCGGAATTTATTTTTTGTCCGAGCAGAAGGAACAGAAACAGAAAGCAAAAGAATGCTACATATAGCATCCGTTATCGATCAAACTGACTATCAAAATTCAAAAGAAATTTCATTCTCACGCACCGCACACACTAACATCGAACCTCGGAATTTCTCTCTCTCTCTCCCACGCCGATCTTCTCTCTTCCGAAATGGTATAGCTCTCTTCCTTATCTTCTCCATCAATAGTCTGATGCTTATGGTTCATGTACCATTTTCTCGGTTCTTCAGGGTTCTTCTTTTTTTTCTTTTGTCTTCTTTCGGATTTCCCGTTGTTTGTGGTTATTCTAATTCGATCTCTTCAATAATTTCTCTCGCTTAATTCTTTCCCTATGAAGATTTTAATTTTGTTTTCAGTTACCTGTGCTATGTGCAAAGTTATTTTTACTGGTAGTTTTCTCGTTTTATCTTGCCTTTTCTTTTACCCAAAAAAGAAAAGAAAAGGAGAAAGAGAGACCTTTAGTAGTAGCACAGTTTTTACTCGTTCTATGCTTGATGAATAATTGTTGCTTATAATCTACTATGCTGTCATGTACTGTGCAGTCTAGTAAGCATACTTATTATGATGCAAGCATCCCAAAACAATGCAACTCACACTTTCATGGAGTATGATTCAATCAACCAAGCAATGCATGGTAAGTTTTTGTCTTCAACATTGAATTGCTTTCTTGAATCTTGTCACATTTGTAGGCGAATTCGATATGCATAATTTAGATCATTTAACCAATTACATACATCATGACTAATATAACATAGAGTTGATTGATAGAGTACTAGGCTGTTTATTTAGATCTCAACATTTTACATTGGTGTTTCTATATCTGGCTTCATTTGCTGTCATTGAAGAATATCAGTGCAAAACATTATGTCTTTTGTACATAAGAACAGAGTTGGTGGTATAAAGAAACTACATCAAGAAAATTAAGCTGTTGATACGATCAAATCCGCTGTCTTGTGTCCAGATAATGCACGCGCTCTACTGAACTTCTTTGTTTTAATGGTGTCTGCAGGAATATGTAGTCTATATGAAGAAAAACAGAAGGAGCTAAAGCCAGCCAAAAGCAATGGTATCACATATGATGTCTCAGAACTTCACAAGTTCGTAGACAGCCTTGGTTTGAAAGCACTAGTGTAGGACTCCTCTCTCTCTCTCTCGTGCTACTAACCAGAAAAATAACTCACGATCATTGTGATGTTGCAGCTACGAACACTCGATTTATGTTCCATACTAGCGAGAATGGCTTAGGAAGAAAATGCTTCGGCATTTGAGGAGATATACTAAGTAATCTCCAAAAAATCTGTACTTGCTACTTAGTTCAGCTGCAGAATTGTATCTCCTGTTTCCTTATTTTTTGTGGAATACAGTGATTCAGTTGTTACTTTTGAAGAAGCAGCAACACTGTAACCTGCTCAAATATTGGTATATAATCTTCTCAAGTATGTATATACTCATTTCTTATCAGGAAATTTTCCAAATTAATTAACGAAATGTACATTATACTACAATTTTAGCACAATCTTTAAAATTTGCAGAACAAACCACGAGATATCAGTATTTCAGTAATTTGAATTCACAATTTGATCTGTTATTGTAAAATTATTATAAATCGTGTTAGCGAGTTCAAACAGATGTAAAAAACTTTTAATTTTCAAGAAACGCAGTCAAAAAGTTTTCCCCAAATGCTCCGCCATTTCTCTGCCACCGTTCCCCCGCGCCGGTAAATGGAAGAGAAGCACTCAACGATGAGTTCCTCGCCTACCTCCGGCACTTATATTCACAAGACCACTCAAGAGCTCTCCGTCGAAGGCCAGAAGCACCTCGAGGAGACCATCCAATCCGCCTTCTTAATCCTCTCCGCCATGAACGAGGAGCTCTGCAACGCCGCGCTTTGGTCCAAGACGTCCTCCGCTACTCCCGGTGGCGTGAGTAACGGCCACCATCCCAGCGCCGACGTACTGTCAGACAATTCCTCTGCATCTTCCTCCGCCTCGCGGTCCCACACTCAGCATCATAATAGCTTCGAAATCGGCGGGGGCGCCCTCGACGAAGCTAGGCTGCAGTACAAGGCCTCTGTTGCCTCGCTGCGTTCTATCCTCCTCGCGATTTCCAATGCGCAGAAGGTATTAATGAGCTGTATAATAAATGTTAAAAATTGTATTCGACCTTCAGAAACTGTATTAGTTTTCTTTCTTTTTTTTTATGTTCTGGGAGTTCCACTTCCACAAATTGGAAGAATGCAAATTGGTCAAATTAAATACTTCACTATTTTGATCTGAAATAGCAGTCATGGGATATACATTGTGGTTGTGTTATTTCTCGTTGGAAATATGTTTTCTGCTATTTTTTGATTGAAATTATTCCAAGGCAGTATCTTTATTGAAACCCCAAAACCTGTTGAGCTGCAAATTGTTGTTCTTGAGTGTCTGATCTTTGAGTAAGTTTGATGTTCAAGTTATATCATGCTATCGTTTTTTTTCCTTTTCTTGTTTTTGAAGGAATAAGGTAGGTTACTAGTATTCATGGTCATATGAATTACTCATGTCTTTTCACCTAAAGCAGGCTGAAGCATCTGAAACAGTTTTGACGAGCACTTCAGGATCTGTGGCCGATCAGACAGAAATCGAGAAGCTTGAAGAGCAAGCCTCTATCTTAAGAACGGTACTATTACTTTCAATGTAATACTTATAAATTTTAAAACAGTAGCAGAGTTTTAGTAGTAGCATTTTTCTAGTGAATGCATTATATGTTTGAGTATTTTGGAATTAGAAGCGAACCTGTTATCAGGTGATATTGGTTTTAGCTTAGCTTCTACTATGATCACAACCAAAGTGGCTAGAGCAACAAATAAGATGAAAATTGCATTCATACATTCATATACTACCACTTCCATTCCATCTCTGATCATTAGTTAATGTTCTAATGGCATATACATCGATCCCGACCTCGGAATGCAGCAGTTAGGCTGTGTCAAATAGTTATCATGTCCCCTTCCCTTGTTGAATGTAAAAGTCTAATATATGATTGATGTGCTCTTGGTAAAGGTTTGCTATCACAAACATCAATTTTGTTCTTCAGCAACACGCTCTAGGTCATGAAGAGTTTATGCATATGCTTTAAAGGTTTACTTTTAGTTCAAAAAGAAGCATCAAGTCATCAATGAGTGTACATAAGGTAGAGACTAGGCTCAGAATAATCACCTGATGCGACTTCTTCAATCGGTCTGGTTTAAACTTAGCAATGCCGAAGCTGATTTACTCATTTACATGCTTTCTGCCAAAGGATGAACTTGATAGGTGTGCTATGATATGGTAGAAGACAATGTGTATAAAGTGGCCTATGTATTTGATACTCGAAAGATACAAGTCATTGTCTTATCTTGATTTGGAATATAGGAAGTTGCAGAGAAGAACAAGTATCTCAAGATTCTGATAGATAAGCTTCGTGGTCTTTTATCCGACATATCAACGTGGCAAAGTCCTTGTACAGTATGAGGCTGAAAATTAGTAATCTCCACAAGGTATAGAATGAAAGACAACTCTTGCTTTTTTAGAAACAGGATTCGTTTAATGGTTTTCTCTTTCGTCTTTACTGCTGTAGGAAATCAAGAATCTGCAACCAAATTGGACGTCAGCTTCAATTCAGCCATCTATTATATGAATTCAACAACATTCTCTTAGCCAATTTTTTAGTTTTGACATTTTAATGTTATTACTTCTCATATTCATACTTTTTCTCAATATATGATGTAAAAAACATCCAATGCAAGAAATTCCATTACTTTCAAACGCTACAATTGTACTGTAACCCTATATATTCTACATACCCAAAATCAAGAATCTTCATCCAATCTTCACATCAGCCATTGTAGTCCATTTCAATCATAAACTTTGTACTAATTTCTCATCAATACACAACAGAGTTTCATTCAATCAAACAGCAGCAACCAAAATTCATACTTGAAGTCCTCATGCAACAGTTACACCCACCCAACCCAACAAAATTCACCAACTGCAGTTTATTTCATACTCGTTAAAAATATCCCCATAAATACCACACACAACAGAACAACACAGGAAAACACTTGCGATTCCTTCGATACCACCGATTGATCGAACCATCAACTAATCAATTAACCCGTATAGGTGAATTAGGCTAATTAAGAAAAAAACCCCTAACTATCGGTAACGTTCCCAACGACGGGGTACTTGGCCTGAAACTTGTTCTCCCAGTCCACGAGCACGCTCATCTCCTTCTCGGTAAGGCCGTCGAGGCTAGGAACGACGTCGGTTTCGTCCTTGCTCATCTTGGCGAGGGCGCGGCTGGCGTCCTTGCCGGCGAATACGCAGTAGGCGCCGCCGGGGCCGTAGAAGGACTTGCCGGTGGTGACGTCGTAGATGCGCCCGCGAATTGCCACGTAGATCGGCTTGGAGGGATCGGAGCCATCGTAGGCTTTCAGCTGCTGCGGAGTGAGCTCCATTGATTTTGCTTTTTGGATTTGATCGTTTAGTAAAATAGTGAGTGTGAGGGGTGAGGGAGAGAGAACAACAATTTTGTTTATGCGGTTGCGAATATAACTGTTTGGTCTTCATTTTATTTTTCTCAAAATTCTTAAAATTAATTTTTAAAAATAATAATAATTTGTTGATTTTGTTTTATTAAAATTATGTAATTATATCCCAAATTGATTTTAAATAAGACTTCTACGATTAAATCTAAATAAATACTAAAAATATCTATATTTCGTATCACAATTTAATTTATCCAATTAATTATTTGATCAACTAATACTTATATTTTTATTAAAAGTTTATTTGATTAATATTACATTATTAATAATTAAAATTTTAAATACATGATTTGCTTTTTTTTTAAATTTTAATCTAATCAATTATCAAATATGTTCTCACCAACACATTTAATACAAGATTTTGCAAGTATGATTCTGTGTTATAACCACTACATTCAATATAAGATAAATCTATATTTAACATTATTTGCAACGACATAATTTTTCCAGTAACACTTATATTTAAGGTAAGTCAAATTATATTATTTTCATATAAAATATGTATACTTAAATCATGATAAATCAAATTATATCATTTTCAAATAAATGTTATGCAAGCCTCAAATAAGTTAACGCAATGCATATTTAATATAAACATAAATAAAAATAAGGAAAAATAGACCTATGTTGAAGCAAGTGTTTGCTGAGTCGGATAAGCTCCTCACCCGCATCGATAGGCAGACCAGACTTGCAGGATAAATAAAAATAATAGTCTCTCTGTCTCATTTTTTTTATCCGGCGCAGTTATTAAAAAGAATGTATAAAGTAGCGTAAAATTAATAAAAGTGGTAGTTCCACATTTTTTTTCAAGGAATAACTTTTATTATTTTTGAAATGTGTCGCTTAGTGAGACGGTGGAAGTATAAATTAAAAATATCTCAAATAGGTATTAATATTAAAATAAAAAAAACTGTTGTTTGGTGTATATCATGTATAGAATAGTACAATCATTTACATGATCATATACTTTATAGCTATTCCATTTAGAAAGGTGAAATTATTTACTTGATATTTGAAAATAATGATAAATGATAATTATAATTTATCATATTATATTTATTATATACCTTCTACTTATTTCATTAATTTTTACTTTTTAGAGTTTAAATTAGGTAAATATCTTCTAAAAGTAACTTCAAAGACTTCATAACCACCAAAACGGAATAAGGTGAAAAATAGAAGAAGAAACTAATCAAGAAAAAGAGTTAATCAAGAAAGTCCATGAAAAGATACCAAATATCTTCTAGTTCTAACTAATGCAATGAATAATCTATTACTACTACATACTACTAACTAAACTGACGCAATACAATGAAGGGTTGGTTACTGCTTAAAGGCCCAACCATTCTCACGACGAACCTGTTCTTCCTCCTCAGGGGTAAAGTCATTCTTGATATTGAACTTCTCGCGAATTTCCTCTGGACTCTTTCCCTTCATCATATTGGCCACAGTTCGGCATGTAAGGTCCAGAAGGCTCTTGATGTTCAGGTAATTCGCAGCCTGCAAACAGAATTTACAGAACACGATCTCACAAATTGCCCTAGCTATTTCTCGTTTACAAAATCCAAAATCGACTAAACCTAGGGCAAAACAAGGCACAAAATCGGCTAAAACTAGGGGTAAAAAAAGTAAATAGAGTCTCACCATGATGAGTTCGAACAGCGTCCCCTGATCGACATTAACGAATTCGGCGTTGAAGGACTTGAGGTTGTATTCGCGGCTCTTCGCCTCGGTGGAGGATTGTTCGGTGTCCTCGGCGTTGATTTCGACGTGGCGCTTGCAGTACTCGATCACTTTGGCGAGGATTTTGGCGGTGACGTTGGGTACAGGGATGGTGGAGTTGGCGCAGTCGTCCTCGATCATGTACTTAAGCATCTGCGACTCCATAGCCACGCTCTCCTCCACCTCGAAAATCTCATCGTCGGAGCTCCTCAGAACTATCATCTTCTTCGGTGACGACGACATCGCAAATTCGCAATTGCTTTTGAGAGAATTTGGGGAAATTGGAGAGAGAGAGAGAGAGTTGAAATTATGAATGCATGGTGATTCACTCTTCAGAGTCTCTATTCATGGTGGGGCCATAACTTCATGCCCTTCTCAATTAAATACAAAATTTTATATAAATTTTAGTTATTTTTATCGTAAATTGTCATAAATAATTTTGTAAAAAAAATTGCAATATCTAATTTTTGATTGATAATTTGTTGTTGTTGGTGATGTATTTATTGGTGTGGTTTCGATTTTCATTGTGAAATAAATTTGATAGTGGTATTGATGGTGGTGAAATTTCTTTAAACGACGAATTTTTCATGTTTTAGCATTTTGAGTATGAATTTCGTTTGTTAGATATGATTCATACTCTTCAAACCTATATAATATTATTCATATAAATCATGGTATAAATCATTAAAATCATACTTATAATGCGGAGAATACCAACAAGATAATCATTTATATAACATCAGTTTGCAATTAATTATTATAACAAATCACTTAAAATAAAATATTTTATTTAATTATTAATTTTTTAATAATAAATCTAATAACAAATCACTTAAAATAAAATATTTATCTATTTAATTATTAATTTTTTAATAATAAATCTATTTGGTCACACATATAAGTTGATGTTTCATATAACTTAATTAGAATGATTTTTTTAGAACTATTCAACTCTAGCACTAGATGAATTCAGAGTTATTTGCAATGATTGATTTAAAAATTATTTTGATTTTACTAACAAATTTATTGTAATTTTATTAATATATATTATTTTAATAAATTATAAAATAATTTTAAACTTTATACTGATAATTATAACGTACATTAATCTACGTCGATTCTAGTTTTATGTAAAAGGAAAGTGAATTACCACGTTAGTTTATTTAATTTCCAATTATTCTAATAATTCAGTCTGGTCAATAAGGAAAATTATAAAACAAATAAATATTTTAGAGGGACACTTTTGTCGTAAATGTACATTACATCATTGGGTGCAGAATGTAGGAGTTTAATCTAATATCTCCAAAATTGCTAAAATAAAATAAAACAAACTGGTAATCTTGTTATATTACATCACCAAAATATAACATTGCAATGTTTTCTTCCAAAATAAACTGAAATCATATAGTTTGTTTCAGACTGCAGGCGTCAAGAACTGCAAATAATTTCATCCAGTTTGAAGATGATAATATATTATAGCAACATCATCCTCTTCAACCCACCGATCCTCTTGGAATCCCATTTTCGACTAGTAAAGTGGAATGCCTCCACCCGAGTACTCGACCTCCTGAAGATCAAAAGAGGGTTCGTGAGAGTGAATTATAGAGCGAACGAGGAAGACTAATGAAGCTTCTCAGTCTGTGCAGACTGTGCAGTTGGCTTGAGAGCATTAGAAGTACTTTATCAGCATTAGGCAGAAGAGATGTGGGATGATAATATGATCGACATACGATACCTGTGGTGGAGGCAAGGATGAAACCCAATCTGATAAATGAGTAGGAAGAAGACCGAGTGTGTTGAGCTGTTGAAACAAAAAAGAATTTGGTGAGCTCTCACAAATACGCTTCAAAATGCTAAACCCAATCTGATAAATGAGTAGGAAGCTCGAGAACCAACCTTCCAGATGCCCAAACCTAATGCTCCCAAGTTAAGGGCGATGAACACCAATTTAGGTGCTAGGAGGTCCACTTTATTGTCCTTGTAAGGTTCAAACACTACAAAAGCAACAGTAACAAGTCAACAAAGGTTTAAGTGAACCAAAAAAGGTTATGATAATCTGGAATGTTCCAAGCCAAATCTTTTGTGTGATTTATATCAAGCTGGCAAAGCCAAATTACGAAGATAAAAGCCACGATATGATTATAGCAACACCTGTACTAACCAAGATTTCATGTGTTGATGCACATAAATGAAGGAAGACCAACAAATAAATAATGCATGACTCATGAGGATGACGACAGAAATCCAATAACTATATATAACTCTTACGGTTCAGGTGCAGGTTTCACCGAAGAGAACATTCTCGTGGCTGGCACACTATGAATCAAAGAAAAGCAACTGACTGTGGAAAAATGGCAAAATAAATAGGCAATTGAGCATGTGATAAATAACTGCAAAGCCAAACTATGAGATAAAACAAGAATATAATTATAGCAACACCTACATATTGAAACAACAATGATCTCATGTGTTATGCACAAAAATTAAGGAACACCAACAAGAAATAATGCATGTGCACGAACACACAAATCCAAACACCTACAACTCTTATAATTCTGAAGCATGTCTATCTGGTGCACTACAAATCATAGAAAGCAACTGATAAAAATTGGTTTGTGGGAGGGACAGACTTTGTATGCAATGAAATTAGCAATGTGCGACATATTAGAAACAAACTCACTTTTCCCAACCCCTCGAAGTGCATTGATTGGCTGTAGAAGAGCTGAAAATGTTATGCCAATGCTGAATAGATGAACTGTGCTTCCAGCCATCCACATCATGAATCCCATCATCATGAAGTTCTTAAAGGGTGCTTGTGCAACCTCCCATGCTTTCTGTACATATGGATAGTAATATTAGAAATCAAACAATATAAGATGCGGTAATGAAGCCAAACAGCAGAAAGCAAAATCACAAAAATATCAAATTTTGCAAATCAGCCAGTATAGTTTAGTAATAATATATCTCAGTGAAAGATTATTTAGTATGCTACAGCAGAAACTGTACCATCAACCACCAAAAAGTATTGCTGAAGTAAGCATCAGACAATTGAACAACAAAAGCAGGAGCTTTATAGTTACCAATAAAATCAATCCAACGTCTAAAGATGAGAAATTCACACTCATATTTGTTAATGCACTTAGCACCCTCGGATCTTATTGAGGAATAAAAGAGCAAGATGTCCAAAACATAAGACCCCTTCACACTAGACTTGGAAATGCTGATTTCCTCACTTGAATCCAAGTCTCAAAATATAACTTAGAAAATCATGTTAGAACATCTACCTTATGTATCTAGGGCTTCTAGAAATATTAGTACGGAGGCTCATGAGTTAGGTCCATTTATCTCTCAATATATGGGACTCTTCTATTATTATGATATATAAAATCTACTACTCCCTCTGTCCCATTAAAGATGACCCCCTTCTTTCTGCACGCATACCAAGATAATCCCTTCTTTTTGTTTACCCCAATACACTTAAAGCACAAAAAATACTATAAAGGGAAATGGGCCAACTTTAATGGGACGGATGGAAATAGAAAAAAGGGCCATCTTTAATGGGACGGATGGAGTACTATTTTATTACTTCAGAAAATTATAATAAAGACAACTCCTACTTGGAAATTTTTACGTCCCCAGATAACATTACTTACCTTTAAAACAAAATCTTGACATGGAAAATTAAAGGAGCAGTTGAATTCAAAGTAAAATCCTAATTAAAGGCAAGCTAAGGTTATGCATATTTTAGAAAGTCAAATGCGTAGTAACCTAAAAATGGATCAAAAAACTCAAAATCAACCCCAGCATAAAAAAAGAACTCGCACTTCTACTGGATGTAGTAAATGAACAGGAACCATCAATAACAGCATAGTCAATCAACAATATAATCGATTTCAATTAAAACAAATTATTGATCACAAAACATATCACAACCAAACATGCTTCCTCAAAAGACCACACAAACACAATCAAATCCAAATCAAATCACAAAAGCTCATAAAGTTTACCTGAGCTTTCCAATTTGCTTCAGCATCCTTCTTCTGTTTGCTCACAGCCGAATCATCCTAACCCAAAAACAAAAAGAAAAATCACACTACTATCGATTAAAAACCCCATCAAACTAAACCCCCTAAACTCAAACAGCAAGAACAATACAGTGAATAATTTCACCAGGTATAGTAGTTTATCGTCGTTGAAAACAAAGATAAAACAGACCTGATCTTGGGAAGCCCGAGTAAAGCCCGGTGGATCGGGAATATCACGCGATGAAGGCGACGCCGAATTGTCCGTGAATCCGACGGCCCATCGGCGGCCCGAACCCATCACTGCTTTTCCCTTATCCATAAATTGAGAATTTCGCACACAAAGAACGTGTGCTTCTCCGTGTATAGATTTTGTAATGGCGGCTAAGAAAGAGATGTTTTTGATTGTGAATCAAATATCTGCTGCCGGATCGGAAGGGGTTGTTTGGTTATGCTCAATTTGATTCATGTCTTTTTCCGAATATTTGTAATTATTTATTTTTTCTTTGGAGTTTTGTCAAAATAATTTTATTTCATATTTAAAATAAATATTTAAGGAGGTTTAATATTGCAACACTAATTAAGGTTTTTATTAAACTCATCACGATTTGATTTATGACCAATGTTGTAAAAATTCCACCCGGCAAGCATTTAAGCGCCATTATATGCTAAACATTTATATTTAGGCGGGTGTACGATTTTTAGAATTTTCTAATTTTAATATTTTTAATTTATTAAAAATATTAAACTATGAAAATAAAGATATTGAAGATTATATCACAAATATATATTTGTAACTTTCAAGATTATGAATATTATATAAAAAATCAAATTATAAACAATGTATGTTTATATAATTTGTACTATAAAATATGATGCAAAATATTAAAAATAAGTATTATAATTAAATTCGTCTGGACTTTAGTTCCCCTTTACTGTCCGATTATTGTCTAGCGACTTTTAGAACAATCAATCACAATCACGATTCACGACACAAGGGATCAATTACCCACCGACAACAATATGGTTTTATATTCGCATTTAGTGTGATAATGCTATATATACATTTAAAAGTTATGGTTAATAATTTATTAATTATGAGTTTCTAACTATAGTTTAGTGATTGAGTTATAATTTTAAAATTAAAAAATTTATTCGTAATGTGAAAATATTTTATCGGGCTGGGCCGGGTTCACAAATAAATGATGGAATTAGAGATTTGAAGGCCCGAACTTAAATGGGCCCAAAAGGCCCAATTGATCAGCACAGGTTGAGCTGGTTATCTTCTTCTCCTCCTCCTCCTCCTCTTCTTCTACGTAAAGGCAACGATAGTTTCAACGAAACCTTTTGCGCCACAATAAATATCTCTTTGTTATTCAAAATATCTCCTTTACTTCGTTGCTATCGATTTTAACATTGACACCTATACTTTCTCTAGGATCGTAGTTTCAGATTAGTTGAGCTGAAAAAAGAAAAGGAGAATTTTGCCTAATGTCGATTAGTGGTTGTTTATGTTGTAGACCCGTGAATTTACATTCGGTGAAATTTGTCGTGCCGTTAAAAAAGGTTGTACTTTGTATGCCGAGGAGGACTGGTGTGAGAGCTTCAATGGTGGAATCTCACGGGAGCTCTAATTTCGTGCACCGCATGGAACGCGCGTGGTTGATTTCTCAGGTAATTGTTATCGGTTGAACTGGATTTGTTTTATTCAAGTATTTTTTCTGGGTTTCATGATCTGATTAAAGAAAAGAAAAATCGCACAGTTTCATAGTATGGGATTTGGGAATATATTGAGGGACCTGATTGAACTCTGAATTCACCAGTATTGGGTGGATTCCAATTCCAATTATTGTAATGGAAGGAAGTAGGAAATGGTTACTGGTATTAGGTTAGGACAATTATTAGGGTTATGTTTTGGGTCTATCGGTTTTCAGAAAGAGATATGACTGGGTTAGTTCTTGGTGATTTGGTACGATGTTAGAGACCCCCATAGCTGTAATTCCGAGTTGTAATTCAAAGTACCCATGAAATCCAGTCCGAACCTTGGATTTGAGTGGCCATGGAATTACCATATATCCTTGCATCACTTTGCTTTGTTGCACGTTTGAGCTATTTTGTTAATGTGTTGGTTCTCTCAGTATCAATATCATCCTATGCTTGTGTCAGAGAATGAAACAGGTTTCCTATTTGTATTAACTGCTGAACCTTTAGATATTTGATAAGGTTGAACATATATAGCTTCAACATGTTGAATAGAATGAATCTGTAAGAGCCGCAGCACAGTTGTGAAATGCAATCAAGAAAGTGATTGGGATTAGAATGTGTTCTGATAGATTTTCAGGTTGAAGTGTAAAAAAGTTTAAAACTTGATACTTTTGCAGGAACTGAAGCAAAAATTTATGGCCTTGGTCTGAACATAGCATATTCAACCGATCTTGGGGGGATTTAAAATCATGTTATTGAACTCATAGGTTCTCGGCTCATTAGTTATATATTCGTCAATAACTTCACCCGATAATTTATAAGTTGTTTCTCTAAGGCATTCACTGCTGTACTCCACAGGCAATGGTAGCGAGATATATGAACTCGCAAAAACATTTGAAATTTACGAATCCATTGAGATGGGAGGCGTGCAGTGCGCTAACCATTACATGCTTAGCCTTTCCGAAAGCTGTTGGTCACAGTAATTACTTACCCCCCTTTATAACTCTCTCTCTCTCTTACAAATATTAGCAACCAACACCCGTCGCCTGTTCTTCATGCAACTCAAGGGGGCACATAGAATGCAAATGGTGTAGTGGGACAGGTTTCTTCATCATCGGTGATAACATGCTGTGCCAAGTTCCTTCAAGAAACACTTCATGTGTCATCTGTGTTGGGAAGGTAAACTATAGTAGTTATGAATCTTTATGGCATACATGAACTCTCAGGTGATCTTACATGAGTTGCCTTGATGTTTGATTGTTTATAGGGTTCTGCTTGCTGCACAGATTGTAAAGGGACGGGCTTTCGTGCAAAGTGGCTCGGAGAACCTCCTATAACCAAGTGAAAGCATATTAGTTGTTGCTGAATCTGATGCTTCTCATTTTCAAATCATTTCTTTTTAGGTGGTTGAAGGTGCTGCAATGGCTGCTCTACATACATGTAATTAATATATAAATTGTTCATATATAAACAGACATGCATACCATTTTCTTCTTCTTTGTAGCTGTAAATCATCATAAATTCACCATTTACATATTGTGATTTTCATGTGAGGGGCTCATGCAGAGAGCATCTTGATGGCTGTAATGCATATGGTTTCTATTAAGCTAATCCTTTATTTAATTGAGAAATATAGAACCGTTCCGCGGCTACAACTTAATGTATTCCCGACTGACATGATAATGTCATATAACTATTTTTCATATTTCATATTGAATAAATATTATTGGAAACAAAATATAATTAATTATCTGAGACATTTTACTAATGACATAAGTTCATGCGAACAACACATATATAACTTCACAGTTGAAATTTGTAGTAAATTATAAAATCAGGGTAAGTAATTACAATATTAATAAAAAAAATTAAGGGAGGTGTTTTAATCATAAATAAATGGCATTTTCCTCTTAAATATAATAATTGATCGTTGTTCTGAATATATTACCGTTAAAGCAATCTCTTGACAGTTTATATAATTATATATAATTACATAACTCATTTCATGTATGAGTTATCATAACTTATATAAGCATTATCATTAATATGAAACGAGTCATCATAATAAATTTTAAAATTTTCAGATACAGTATGATACTATTCCCTATTCAGTAGATAGAGAGACCATAATTTTATTTCGATTTAATGACAGATTTGAATTAGTAGTTTCAAACTAGTCTAATTTATAGATTTACTAAAACATGCCATACTTGTATTAGATTAACAATAATTTGGGATATATTTGTTTACTTCTAGCATTCTAGATTAAGCAGGACACTAACTTAACATGTTATCAATTAATGTGGTATATCACGTAAATAAATAATACTCCCTCCGTCCCGTTAATAACGACCCATTTTTCATTTTGGGACGTCCCACTAATAATGACTCATTTCCTTATTGGGTAAAAAATTGCACATGGGATGCTTTTTACTTTTTGTGTAATAGGCAAATATTAAGCTTTCTTGATAGTCGTATATAAAGTAAATGGGTCGTTATTAGTGGGACGGAGGGAGTAGTAAATTTTTAAAATTTTAATTTTATGATTATAATTTATTGATTATAGTTATTTTATATAAAATATAATAAAAATAAAAATAAAAATTATATAGTTGTTTGTATTCTTATATAACATTATTATATAAAATACTTCCTTCGTCCCACTAAACTTGACATCTTTTTTGTCCGATACAGTTATTATGGAGAGTGTATAAAGTAGTGTAAGAGTGATAAATGTGGTATGGTTCACACCTACCTTTTTGAAGAGACGACTTTGACTATTTTTTAAAATGTGTCAAATTTAGTGGACGTCCCAATAAGAAATGTGTGTCAAGTTTAGTGGAATGACGAGAGAATTAGATAATGAAACTAGATTCAATCAATATATCTATGAAATTTTAAGGATAATATCAAATGACATCATCCTTGAGCTCCAATTATTTCCAATCAATCAATCATAAAGATAAAAATGATTAAAACTAATAAACCAACAAAAAAGAAAAACAAAACTTCCATGAATTCAACATATAATCATCTCCCATTTTGTGATTCAAATCGTTTCCCATATGATAGCAATAATAGATCAAACTGCCTTCATCCCAACATATATCATGCACCTCAATAATTGAATAATTGAACTAAATTCATTAGGTCCACCTTAATATATGTTTCTAAAATCTAATACTATCTATTGTCTAACCATGTAATATTTTTTATTGTATTAATAACATCGTGATACTCGACATGATTAAAATTCAACATTTAGAATATATATAAAAAAATAATTTATATCTTAATTCATTAATTAGTCAAGAAAAGTTATACGTTTCTGAAATATATGGATGTTATGTTATTTTCAATATCTTGTAAAGCTGAACATATCTCATAATTTTTTATGGGTTGAGTGTGAATTCTACAATAAATATGATTTATTTCTTATTCTAAGTGGGAACCCCACTAATCTACCCTCTTTTTAGCTTTACTTTTTTTAATTCAATGAATGATTAGCTAAAAGAGTTGCAATTAATGAGATTCCAAAATAAAATAAAATAAATAGTATTATGCAAAAGGTTTCTTTAAAATGAAAAGGTTTGAAAAATAAAAGGAGACAGATAATCGCGTATATATAATCAAGTTATCTCAAACCAATTGTATAGAATTTTTGTAAGAAAAATAGTCTTGAAAGAACCTTAAATTTATTGGTATATTTGTATATTTTCTTATGTAATATGCATTTACATCTTTAAGAAAATCATATACATTTAACATGCATGCATGCAACAATTACTCGTACGGTAAGTTGATTAGTTATTAATATATAATAAAATCGAAGTGATAATTAATGAAACCAGCAAGCAACTAAGAAAATAAAATCGCATAAAAATTACAATTTATATATACCAAGTTTAATTTGTGAACATCTGCAGATTATTTTATCGTAATAATTATTACGATAAACACAAAATTGTACTACTAAGTCATTTCATCGTAATAATTACTTGTGACTCTATATATCATGACAAAAGGACTTCAAACTATATAGTTTCAATTAACTTTGTACTTTTTCTTTCATTACTTAATTGTAGGGGCATACTATAGATTAAAGAAAAAGATACAAATGATAACATCTATATATTTATTAGATTAATACTTTCAACGTGTCAACAATTGATATGACAATATTACATCAACATATAAGTTAATTATAATTTTTGTTTTATTATTATATTAAATAATATTTTAATATTCAATAATTATTCTAATCAAAAATTAAAAATTATATTATTTTATAAAAATTACCGATAAAACACTGAAACAACTTATACAAAAAGTTATAAAAAACATTGGAATATTAATCACTCGAAACCAATAGGAATAGAATAGTTTTTTCAAAGTGGGGTGACCTGTCTTCTTGAAAAAAGAAAGAAAAAAAAGAAAGAACATTCTGTATATATGTGTGGTGATTTTATGCGATAAGCCCATAAGGCCATAATTCATTCATTTCATTTCTCATAAGAAACAAGAAAACTTTGTGAAACAAGTTTTTGGTTAAGACCTGCACTCTGAACTATCCCTTTTGCAATGAAGATGAAATTTCTTGTGTTGTCTTCTTCTCTTTTATACATACTTATTTCAAGCGTTGCTTTTGAAGAAGAAAGAAAATTAGATGCTGCAGCAGCCATTGAAAATTATATTTTTCATAGTGATGTTGAGATTACTTCTTTTTTCCCAGCAGATGTCTGCAGCCGCTCTACTATCAAAGGTGTGTTGTTTGTTTCTCTTCATTTTATTGCCTTCTTGCACAGCTTTTTCTGCATTATGTACATATTTATGTGTAATTAACTGCTGCAGTTTAATTAGTTAACTCATTTTTGCTATATCATCTCCTTTAAATTTATTTTATCTGTGATAAACTGTAATATTCAAAAGGTAGATGATAAATGAAAGCATGATATATTTCTATTTCAAAAAAGAAAGAACAATATTATACCATCCGTCCCATTATTAATAACTCGTTTATTATATCTGGTGTCCCAACAATAATGACTCGTTTTAAAAAAGTGAACTTTTTATTCTTAAAAAGTTATTCAGATCACTTTTGAGAGTACGTTTGTTGGTCTAGTGGTATTGAGGTTAATGTTTAAGACAATATGTTGCGAGTTTGAATGGCTATTTAATTTTAATATAATTCATTTTTTTTTGTTATTCAATTTTATAGTTTTATTAAAGTTCATCACTTTAAACAAAAAAAATCAATTTTTTAATACTCGTATTCAAAAGTAACACATGATAAATCATTCACATTATTTTTACCCTCTCATACCCTCGAATTCAATTATCAGCAAAACAAAAACCAACCAATTCAATTACTTCATGCAATTAAAATCATGCCAATATTATTTAATTATACATAATATATATAATTAAAGTTACCAATACACACCACAAGTCGAACACACACAATGACACAAATGTCATTTTCAAGAGAAAGGAAACAAATAATTTAGAAGTAGTTGCTTAGAGAAAAGACTAAACCTTTTCCTCAATCAATAGCTTGTAATAGTATATACTTCACTTTCATTACTACTATAATTCTTGCTTTTTAGCTGCCAATAATACACCATGTCTAGATTATTGAACTTTGTTTTCTGTTTTTTCCAGTGCAGCACAGCTGGATTCAACATGACACAAGTTTTCTTAATTTTATAAATGTTTCATCACAATAAGAAACGATAAAGAATTTGATGTGTGTATTTAATTTCTTGGTGTAATAATTGTCACAGTTACAAATTAAATGGAGCCCATGAAAACAATAATTGAATTAAAATCAGCTCAAATTACAATTCTAATATTAGATTAGTCATCTTTTGCTAGTTTTGATGTAACTTTATACATGAAACAGGTTCAAACAAGAGACAATCAAGCTTAGAAGTCTTTCACAAGTATGGTCCTTGTTCAGGACAAGATGCAACTAGTCCAACCCTAAGTGAGGTCCTCTCTCAAGACCAAGCTAGGGTCGACTCGATCCAAGCTCGAACCGGACCTAACTCGAATACAAACAAAAACAAGATTAGGAACAATTTGAACTTGAACTCCAATTCAAATTCAAATAAGGTGAGTGACAAGAAAACCAACCTCCCTGTCCAATCCGGCCGGTCCCTGGGCTCGGGGAACTACATCGTGACCGTTGGCCTAGGGACCCCGAAGAGGACTCTCTCTCTCATGTTCGACACGGGAAGTGACCTAACGTGGACTCAATGTCAGCCGTGCGTGCGGTCCTGCTACCAGCAACAAGAACCAATTTTCAACCCTTTGACCTCAAGTTCGTACACCAACGTATCGTGCAAGTCGGCTGAATGCTCCCAACTCTCCTCCGCCACGGGCAATAGCCCCGGCTGCGCCTCCACGACGTGCGTCTATGGCATCCAATACGGTGATTCATCATTCTCGGTAGGGTTCTTTAGTCGAGACAAGCTAACCATATCGACAACCGATGTTTTCCCAAGCTTTCTCTTCGGGTGCGGCCAAAACAACCAAGGATTGTTTGGCAATACCGCGGGGCTACTAGGTCTCGGCAGAAATGCCCTATCCATCGTGTCTCAAACAGCATCGAAATATGGAAAATACTTCTCCTACTGCCTGCCATCAAGTGCCAGCCAAACAGGGCACTTGACGCTAGGCAAAAGCAAAGCCCCAGCCCAAGTAAAATTCACGCCTCTTGATGCCTCACAAGGCACCACGTTCTACTTCATCGACATCGTCTCCATTAGCGTGGGAGGTCGACAACTGCCTATCCGGCAGTCTGTTTATCAGACTGCCGGAGGCATCATAGACTCGGGGACAGTCATCACGCGCCTCCCGCCCGTGGCCTATAAAGCCATGAGCGCCGCATTCCGGAAGCTCATGGGCAAGTACCCGACAGCGCCGGCCTACTCGATACTCGACACATGTTACGAGCTGAGTGGGTACACAAGGGTGTCCGTCCCAATCATATCATTCACCTTTGGTGGTAATGTGAAGGTGGACCTGGACCCCACAGGGATCCTGGTGGCTGTGGGTAAATCGAGACTCTGCCTGGCGTTCGCTGGGAACAGCGATGCCACCAGCATCGCCATTTATGGAAACACTCAGCAGAAGACGTTCGAGGTGGTGTACGATGTTGGAGCAGGGAAGGCTGGATTTGCACCTCGTGGCTGTAAATAGATACACTACTTGTCTTTCTTTAAGATTTGGTGTTTTCTTTTGTCTTGTTTCCTGTTCTGTTCTGTAGTGGAAGAATGTATAGATGCATGCATTTGAGAATAAGATAGATATGAAGTAGCTTAAGCCTTAAGATTGTTGGTTTAATTACATATATTCGTTTTCTTAATTTTCCAGTTTCTCACGAGTATGTTTATATATAGGACATATATATAGAAAAGAAAAGATTATATTATATAGAAACGTGGTTACCAATTAACAGTGAGTATTAACATGAAAGAAAAAATTTCAAAAAGTTTTACCTAAAATTTGAACGAAAACAAAACCAAAAATTTTTGTATACACAACAAACGTACAAATCTCTATTGTTCATCACTGTCGACGGGGAAGACCTTATTGCTGGTCGGCGACGACCCCACACCCACATCTACGAACATCGCTGAGTTCATCTCCATCTGGCATATCCTCACCGCGCCGAACAACTTCTCCGGCAGCTCCTCCTCCGTCTGTCCCTCCACCAAAAACCCCAAATCCACCGTCACCGACTTCACGCACCCCAACGCCAGCCGCAAAATTGTCGAGGCCACTCTGGAGCTGCCGATGTCCACGTCTATTTCGAGGTAATCCGGTCCCCGGTGGTAGCTGCAACTCACCGCCTTCCCGAGGAGGCACGCCGAGTATTTCCCCACCGCTGTCTTCAGAATCCTCGGTCCTTTTACGATTTTGTTGAGCAATTTGAAGCGGCTGTCTCGGTAGTCGTCGGATCCGTTGATGAATTTGTAGAGCAGCGAGTCCGAATCAATCGGCTCGCCCTCCTTGGTCGAGAAGTAGAAGACGACGGAGTGGTGGTCGCGGCCAGGGATCTGGAGATTCACCGCGATCACGAACGCCTGAGGCGATTCCCGCAATGCGCTCATCACGCGGTTGTCGTGACGAGCGAGCACGTGGTCGAGCCTCCCGTTGGATCAGATCCAGTCCACCCCCGCCGGATCGAGGAGCCAATCTCCTGCGGGAGTTTTGTCCTTTTTGGAGGGGTAATTAGCGCCACGGACGGAGAAGAGATCCCCGGGGGGCGCGGCCCATCCGTTGGATCCGGTGTGGAGGTCGACGTGGCTCAGGGATCCGCGGTTGATCGCCTCCTGCCTCCAATCGATCGTGGCGGACGCGGCCGAAGAGCGCTCGTGGTGGTGTTGCATTTGCATGTGTTTCAATTCGACGAGCATGTAATTTAAAGGATCACGGTGGTAGATGTTATTTTATCACGATACGACGGAGTAGGGAGCTCCGCCGAGATTGGCCACCGCAAAGAGAGAAACAACTGTCGCGAAAGAAAGAAATGGGAGGGAACAAAAGCTTTGGGCGCTTAAATAAGGAGGGAAGAGTAACCACCTTTTGTTTTCTTTTATTTTTTTAAAGTATTTAAATTAAGTTCTAGCTTAATCACCAAAACAAGGAGGGAAGGAATATATGAGAAATTGAGAATACAACCCAAAAATAGAGATAATACATTTAAAATCATATGCCTTGTACTTTTACAAGTGAGGATACAAGCTTTTATATTCTAGCTGAGCTAAACGTAATCTAAACCTAAAAACAAGCCAAGGGAAAATAAAATAAAAGGTTGATGAGATTCTTGATCAATACATTTGGAGAAAATGTGCAGAAATGGAAAGGCAAATTTATAGGTATGAACTAAAATCTATATACTCAATTTGACCTTATATGCATTTTAATAATAGTTATATTTTAATAACACATACAACATTTTATTACTCCCTCTGTCCCACTAAATTAGACCCATTTGTATTAAAATAATACACTCATCTACTTTTTAAATGGGTCTAATTTAGTGGGACGGAGGGAGTATAAAATATAATAATACATTTCTGCATCATTATTTCCAAGGGGCCTGCCACAACCGTCTCAATAGCCTCATAGGCAAGCCTCAAGGCGACAACAATATATGGTGGTCACTTAATCAAGAGAACAATGCAATACAGACCTTATCAGCAACTACAGATACCTACTCTTCAATGATGAGAACAAATGTAAAGGGACATCATAAGTTTCAATGAATCACTTGATGCTTCAAGCATGTAACCATGAATGGTAAGAACAAGAACAGAATGAGTAGTATTTATATGCAAGAGAAAAAAAAACAAGCAGAATAACATAATTTTACTGGAGTCTATTGTGGTCATGCTATATAGAATTAGAAATTCTGAACCACTATAGCACCAATAGAAGATATTCTCATTGTGAGGATCAAATTAACTCAGCTCTCAAATTCAATCATAGGTGACATTAAAGGATGCACTGTAGATGTTTCATGAACGAAAAACCTAGTTAGTAAGCAAGTTAGAAATGTCAGTTATAGTCTTATAGATGCATCATTACCCTAAACTGAATTTTTCAGATGTCAACAAAAGATACATTTTAGAAGAACGGTTAAAGATGACTTACATATCCAGAGAACACATACAGAAGCATCACAGCAATTATCATCCACCAACTATGATTGTTATTTTACATTCATCAACCTCCCCCGCAAACCTCTAGAAATTAAGCTATTAAGAATGGACAAAGCTTGATTGTCATACAAGAACCTGCAATCTCCTCCAGCTGAACTTGCATGGGAACTCGCTAAAAATGAAATTTTTCACCAAACAGGATTGCCTGAAACAAGGAAAAGTAATCAGAATTTCATGCAGGTTATTAACCTGATTGGAAATATCTTGTCATGATAATTGAAAAAACCCATATTACCAATAACATCCATATTCAGAGTTCAAACATGTTTAAACTTCTTATTGTCTAACTCTCAGCATACTGCCTCTATTCATAAACGAGCATTCCCACTAAAGCTATTACCAAATTCACATAAACAGCAAACAGTAATTTCTTACATTTAGAAGAAGATCCATAGCTCAATTCACTGCCCCTCTCTTTTCCTTTCAACAAAAGATCGAAGGACAGTCCATATCTAAGTTATATTGGAATCCAAGATGGAGTCTTCAATAGCAGTAACTTTTACAGAAGACCCAACGCTCATTTCTTCCTGTCAATCAATGTTTTTAAAGTCGATTCTCTTATTTTTGTCGATGTTAGGGATTTGAACAAATAAAATTATAAACTAAATATAGTAGGCTGCAGAGTGAAAGACATTTTGAAAAGGTGGTAGGCTGGTAGTATGTTTTCCATTTCCGTTTTTTGTTGTACTGCAAATGATAAAAAGGTGGTAGGCTGGTAGTATGTTTTTGTTATGTAGTGTTTTCAGTTTAGAATTTGCTGGCTTTTATGTTAACACTGTGTTTTTTATTGTGATGTATAGTTTTCATTTAATTATCGGCTATGTTTGGGTTTGTATCACAATTATTTCGACGTTTTTTATCTAAGTGGGCTCTAATGTTACTCAAACTTTGAAAACGTTATGTGCCAACTTGGTATGTTAATAGATGTTAATGTTACCCATGTGAATGTTGTTTTTATCATTTACTTTTTTCGGAAATTGCTAGGTTAAGCGGAAAAGGAGAAAGATGTGTTGTTTATGTGAAGCTGATGTAGTATTGTGGAGTCTTCGTCGCCATAGACTGATTCCAAAGTCTAAGTCGCTGCCAACTGATTGCAACACTCTCGCTTTCTGGCAAAGTGTAACTAACCAAGCAAATGATAAACTTAAGACGTTCAGAGGAAATGATGGTCAGCCCTTCCACCCTTAGATGTGGAAACAATACTAAGGTTTGTCAAGCAAGCGCAGGATGGTGATTGTCCTTGTGGCAAGGCGAAGATCATATTTTCTCAATTAGAAGATATTGGTCCCCTCACTGTTCTAGAAATTTATCTACTACATATCTGAATCTGCCTGGGCTTTCTTCTTCACAAGGAGCTGGAACCAGTGTCATGGTAACCTACACTGGGGGGGAATGCTTCACGACAACCAAGCGTCCAACTGCAAGTGCGGGAGAACCTAGCAACTTGAGAGTACCCAAGAAGAACTTATTCAACTTTTGCTGCGGCACCGAGAACTTCCAAGGGAAACAATTTATAGAGCTGTAAGAGCGCTTGGCGATGACCTCGTATTTTTCAGACAGATGATTTGGATAACAATCTGAAATTTCTTGAGAGTAAGACTAAGCATGCTGATATGGCATCATTTTTAGGGTGGCGAGACACTGTCTTGAGAAGTGATAAGTCTTTGCTTTAAACAACTTTTTATTATTTGTAATAGATGGATAAGTTTGTGTTCGACATGTTGTAGACTAATTTTGTTGCTACATAAATGCTCATTTCCACTCGAATCACACTTGGAGGGGCAATTCTACGAAAGGTGGACTCGGCATGAGGTAATTCCGTCTCATACACTTGATTGTGATTTGTTAGATAGTTTATCATGCGTTAGGGAACTTGAACAATACCTTGACGTCTTAGGACTTAGAAAATATGTTCATATGTCTTTTAGATGTTCTAAAGTTCTTACACATGAATTCTTATCGACTTTGTGTGTGCCTGCGGACCTTACTTTCTGTACATTTAGATTGCGGGGAGTACCCCGCCGCGTTTCTATCACTCTTTTGTGCAGGATTATGGGATTCCACGGCAAGAATGTGGGGATCAAGCCCCACCTTCCCATTTCAATCCAAATGCCGCATGGAATTCCCTCACAGGTTTCCACAACTGGCAAGCCGGTGGGATGCCGGCGGGTTTCATTCAGAATAATGTTCTGATGATTCTTCATAAGTTTCTATCTTATGGGATCACTGGCAAGGAGCAAGCAAATAAGGTGAACCAGTCTGAAGTCTACCTGCTCCAGAGTGCTGTTCGAGGCTCCCGGGTGTGTGCCAGATACTATATTCTTAACACATTTAAGAATATGCTAGCCACAGTCCGGTACCATGCCACACTGCCCCTCGTGATTTGTGCCATTGTTCGGCACTTCAAGGTTTTTGACCCGGAGCAGCTTGATCCCGCCGACACCATCTATGTGTCGAGGATTGATCACTCGGAGCTCCGCCAGGCTCGTATCTGCACCAGTGACTATACGTGGGTGCCATCCACCTCCCGACGTTGTGTGGTTAACCACACTAATGAGTTGGCCGCCATTGCCGCCAACTTACCTGATGTCGGAGGTGCCGAGGGCGCAACTGACCGAGCAGCCGAGGAGGAAGCTTATGAGGACGCCCCTATGCAGGATGCCTTTGCTCCCGGCCCTTCCTCTTACTCGACGGGCGCTAGCCAGTATCACTACGACACTGGCTCTTCTTCTACCGGTGGTATGGATCACCTCACGTCGCAGTTTCAATCTCTTAGCACTGAACTCGGCGCCCTCCGATCCGACTTCACCTCCTTCAGGCAGGACTTCACCAGCTTCTCCCAGGACTTTGGGGCGCATGCTCACGAGGCCCAGTCCTTCTACCGGGAGTTTGGAGACTTCAGCTCCTCCATGCTTCGGAGCCAGGAGCGGATTGAGGAGAGGGTGACTGCTACCCACGATTTGATATCTGAGCAAGCCCGTCAGTGGAGATTGTCTCAGGAGCAGTCGGCTCTCCAGTATCAGTAGATACTAGAGAACAACCGACAGATGGCCGAGCTTAACGCCCAGTGGTCAAACTGGGCTTTGTACGATCACCCACCGCCTCCGTAGTACGTATTTCTTTTCATTTTCTTTTTGTGTCTGTCCGGGTTATTTTGCATTCAGTTTATTTTTCTTGTTTTGTTGCTTTTTTTGCTTTGTTTGGCGTTTCTTTTGTAGGTCTAACCCTTTACAACTACTCGAGCTCTCACCACCGCCACATTGCTCTGTATCGGGTATTATCTTTTCCTCTCTGTTGCTTTTATGTTGCAATGAGGACATTGCTATCTTTATTTCGAGGGGGAGAAGTGTGTATGCTTTATATTGTAGCATGCGGCATATTATTAGAAATGTGTAGTTGTGCATACATGTTTGTCCAATTGCTGTTGAGCTTGATATGATTAGTGCTTGATTTTGACGAGGACTTGTTAATTATGTTTGATGACATGAATTGCCGTTGTGAGTTATTGATTGAGTATGAGTATTGTATCTTGATCATAATTGTTGTGGGTCACTCTTTGTGTGATGATTTTATGTGATATCTCGTAGCATTATGAATTTGGTTAAAATTGCTCGTTGGCTAGACTTGTTTATTAATTATTGTGTTTGTAAGATTGAGTTGGGAGGCCTCTGCTCCTCTGGAAACCATGAGCATGGGAAACCACACGAGAACAATTTAGATAACCTCTAAATATTTTTATCTCGTGACTTTTGGCCATAGAATCCACTCTTTCGATATCTGGCTCGAATGGCCTTAATAATTATAATTTGAATAGGTGATAAGAACTCTACCCCTCTTCCTCTATAAAATTGAAGAAAATTTTGGATTCGAGGAATGGGTATGAGAAACCACACTGGGATACTCGGTTTATCCGAAGATCACACCTAGTGACCAATGTTCTATATATCACTGAAAATTCTTTGCGATTTGGCTCTTAATTGACTGATTAAAATGATAAAAATCCAAAGTCTAGCTTGTGAGTGATTGAAAAGCCAAATTTACATGCGTTATTGAGTTTGATCATATTGAGTTGCACGTTCGAGGGAAACACTTAATATTGATTGATTTATAATCTTATGATCCATTTTGATTGCTCGTAATGAATATGATTGTCATTGCATGATTATACTTGTCGCTTATTTTGAAATCTCCGTATTATGTCGAGTTTAGACTTGCTTGAGGACAAGCAAGGTATTATGTGTGGGGAGGTTGTTTTATCTATTTTCGGTCTCGTTTCTCTCGTAATCTAGTCTATCGTATCGCTTGTTGTCATTTGATTTGATGCTTTTGTGCTCTATATGTTACATTTTAGGTAAAGATCGACACACGAAGTAGAACATCGTTCAAGAAGACAGAACAGTGGGGTAGCGCTCGCTACCCCACTGCAGCATCACCTCAGCCAGCGAGCCAAGGAAGCGCTCGCTCGCCCCTAGCGAGCGCTACCCTGGCTCGATTCTTCCACTTATTTAAAACGCCCACGCGTGATTTTTCTAGATGGCTTCCTTCACGTTTTTACTTCTAGTCTAGTTTTCTTTAATTGTTTATTTATTTTTCAACTCGAAGTTGTGGATTCGTTCGTGATTCAAACCCGGTGATTCTTAATGCATTATTTTTCCTTTTAATCAGTGAGTTCTTTTATTGCTTTCTTTAATGTTTTATAAATTATTTTCTTCTTGTTCTGCTTTTGATTAATGGCAGCCAACTCATTAGTGTGGTTAACCACACAACGCCGGGAGGTGGATGGCACCCAGGTATAGTCACTGGTGCAGATGCGAACTTGGCGGAGCTCCGAATGATCAATCCTCGACACATAAATGGTGTCGGCGGGATCAAGCTGCTCCGGGTCAAAAACCTCTAAGTGCCGAGCAATGGCACAGATCACGAGGGGCAGTGTGGCATGGTACCGGACTGTGGCTAGCATATTCTTAAATGTGTTAAGAATACAGTATCCGGCGCACACCCGAGAGCCTCAAACAGCACTCTGGAGCACGTAGACTTCAGACTGGTTCACCTTATTTGCTTGCTCCTTGTCAGTGATCCCACCGGCTTGCCAGTTGTGGAAACCTGTGAGGGAATTCCATGCGGCATTTGAATTGAAATGGGAAGGTGGGGCTTGATCCCCCACATTCTTGCCGTGGAATCCCATAATCCCGCAATCTAAATGTACAAAAAGTAAGGTCCGCAGGCACAGTCAAAGTCGATAAGAATTAACTTTAGAACATCTAAAAGACATATGAGCATATTTTCTAAGTCCTAAGACGTCAAGGTATTGTTCAAGTTCCCTAACGCATGATAAACTATCTAACAAATCCCAATCAAGTGTATGAGGCGGAGTTACCTCATGCCGAGTCCACCTTTCGTAGAATTGCCCCTCTAAGTGTGATTCAAGTGGAAAGGCGCATTTATGTAGCAACAAAATTAGTCTACAACATGTCGAACACAAACTTATCCATCCATTACAAATAATAAAAAGTTGTTTAAAGCAAAGACTTATTACTTCTCAAGACAGTGTCTCGCCACCCTAAAAAATGCCATATCAGCATGCTTAGTCTTACTCTCAAGAAATTTCAGATTGTTATCCAAATCATCTGTCTGAAAAATACGGCGTCTGAGGTCATCGCCAAGCGCTCTTACAGCTCTATAAATTGTTTCCCTTGGGACTTCTCGGTGCCGCAGCAAAAGTTGAATAAGTTCTTCTTGGGTATAAACTCTCAAGTTGCTAGGTTCTCCCGCACTCGCAGTTCGGACGCTTGGTTGTCGTGAAGAAAGCCCAGGCAGATTCAGATATGTAGTTGTGTCATTAAGTAGTTGAGAAATTTCTAGAACAGTGAGGGGACCAATATCTTCTGAATGAGAAAATATGATCTTCGCCTCGCCACAAGGACAATCACCATCCTTCGCTTGCTTGACAAACCTTAGTGTTGTTTCCACATCTAAGGGTTGGAAGGGCTGACCATCATTTCCTCTAAACGTCTTAAGTTTATCATTTGCTTGGTTAGTTACACTCTGCCAGAAAGCGAGAGTGTTGCAATTAGTTGGCAGGGACTAGACTTTGGAATCAGTCTATGGCGACGAAGACTCCACAATACTACATCAGTTTCACATAAAAGTAAATGATAAAAACAACATTCACATGGGTAACATTAACATCTATTAACATACCAAGTTGGCACATAACGTTTTCAAAGTTTGAGTAACATTAGACCCCACTTAGATAAAAAACGTCGAAATAATTGTGATACAAACCCAAACATAGCCGATAATTAAATGAAAACTATACATCACAATCAAAAACACAGTGTTAACATAAAAGCCAGCAAATTCTAAACTGAAAACACTACATAACAAAAACATACTACCAGCCTACCACCTTGTTATCATTTGCAGTACAACAAAAAACGGAAATGGAAAACATACCGAGAAGTTGCTTCCTGAGCTCTCACAGTCACTTTCTGGAACTATGAGTACCTCTTTTCCCCTTTTAGACATATGAAGATGAAGATGGGAATTAACGGAGAAATGCTTTTCAAAATGTCTTTCAATCTGCAGCCTACTATATTTAGTTTATAATTTTATTTGTTCAAATCCCTAACATCGAAGACTCCATCTTGAATTCCAATCTAAAACTGATTAAATAATCAAATGCCAGAAACAACATACTCCATTAAATTCTACTTGCCTCTTCCGCATTTCCGTGAACTGAAGTGATTTCGTTGCTTTCTCAGTGCCTCTTACTTCTTCCAGGCTGTTTATCAGTTGCTAGTCTGTAAATCCAATAAACCTGCACTAGTACACGCCAAAACAGCAGAAATTAACACAGATTCAATAGTATTTGTTCTGATGTTACGATGTAGAGATTCTGACCAGAGCTAGGACGTGAGCAACGATGAGAAGAACAACCACAAGCGGTACGAGATCGAGAAACCATGGCCGAATCGTTGCTTGCAGGGAGTTCGCCATTGATTTACAGTCTTGATTCTTAAACCCTTGCTTGTGTGTGATTTTCCCTCTTTGTAATTTGTGGCAAAGAGGGTGACTGCATTTATTTACTGTTATGCCCTCTCTGTATTTTGTGATTTAAGAGGGGCCCTCCATCTCCATCTTCGCCTCTCTCTCTCATTCCTCCTCTATTTCTCACCTTCTTTTTGTCTCTTCTCATTCACCGTTGCCGCATCTCCGGACGCCTCCTCCTCCATCGCCGCCGCCATCTCTGACCGCCTCCTCCGCTTTCGTCGAGACCATCATCGACGATTCCTACAATCCAAGCTTATCGAGGTTAGTGGTTTTCCCTCTCGCTTCATCGTTGTATTCTTCTACTCAGCTGCCCGAGATTGTGCTCGTGGTTAGCTGTTTTACTCTTGCTTCATCCCTTCCCCCTCTATCACAATCTCTCGACCTCTCTCTCTTTGGGCAACAACTCCTCTCTGTTTCTTCATCCTCTAGTGGCATGTCTATGTCCACCAATGATTAGTGAAAGTCCCAATAAAAGTTCTGAATTGTACTTGGACAAGTTATGTGCTTATCTGTTATTATACCCAAGTACCAACATTAGTGTAGCACTTGTAGAACCGACATTTATTTGTTTCCATGTATTTTTTTTCACGGCATTTAGTTTTTTATATCTTGGTTTGGTCTGTGGCATTTTTCGTTTATTGAATGAATGCTTCCTTTCTTGTAGATATTTGCAATTATGTTCAAACATACTTTTTTTTTTGTTTAGATGGTGTTTTCCCCTCTCATGCATTTGATCTCTATGAATTACTGGCCCAATTTCTTAACATAATTTTCCCTGAAGTGGAGAATCAAAATAGGCTTTCTTGATTTCATTTTAACATCATGGTCGTGAAGTACCCAAAACATGTGATAAGTGATGTATTTTCACTATTTTATTTATGTAGTCTCTTTCAATTTTTGACATATATAAGAATCAGTCTCTATCAGTCACAGTTGTAAACAGATCTTGCTTCTGTATTTGCAGCACCATTCTTAAGATTTTTATTAAAAATCAGATCCTATTGATTCTGTTTGTATAAAGAATCAAAATGGCTAAAGTAAGTGTTCTCTTATCAGCTGCAAAGGCTTGCTGTGAAGAAAGGTGAAAGATGAAAAGAACACTATGAGCCAACATATAGAAAAGACCCTCCTCTAGAAATTTAGTTAGTGTTATATCAGTGTCATTTATCATTTTTCCACCAGTTAGATCAATGCATCAGCCTCTGCAGCAAGGAAAAGCACCCGAAAGTATGAATGCTGTTGTTCCATTTGTTTCTCTGCGGATCTTGCTGCTGTTGCATCTCACATGTGGGTTAGGCTTAGCTTTAGCTTTCTGGGTAGCAGCTTACTCTTTTTCACTCACGCTCACCCACAATCCTGCTCAAACTCTTCTAATATTATGGGTATGTAAACCTCCACATATTCCGGCACCAAGTATTTTGATCTTTTGAAGCAATTTTCTTATTGTTGTGGTTTTTTCAGGTTGTGGATGCTCTAGTAGTGATTCCTGTCTTTAGTCAGTTTCGTCTCAATCCAGATAAATGCTCTGTAATATCAGTTTTTTGTTCCTGTTTTGTTTAGATTTCTATGTTTTTTTTAAGTTCCTACAGAATAATTTGTGTTATCTCATTTATTTTCGCTCCTTTTCCAGTATGCGAAAGCCATACTGAGAGGACTGATGGGTCTCCCTGCAGGTTAGTGTTATACACTTATTTTCCTTTCTTGATTCTCTTTTTCCTTTGGTATATGGAGATTGGGGGTTCCTTTCCAGTGTACTTATGGAAGACTACATAAGTAACATTGTTTGGTTCGCTATAAACTTTTTGTGAAAGACTAGGAATTGTGTGTAGAGATGGTATTTAGACTGATCAACTCGTCAATGTTGGAGTCATTAAGTCCTCAATATCTCATTGTATTTTGAGCTCTTCTGGAACAAGCTTTTCAGTATGGTGGTACGTGATCAAGCTTAGTACTCAACACATTAAAATATTTTTATTCTTGAAATGCTGCTTGTAAGCTTGCTTTTCAGGTTCAAGTATCTTTCCTGTAGCTTCCTCTGATATACACAGGTTGTTTGATGATGTAACAAGATTGCTTGAACCACCTCATTGAATCAGAAGCACAACGGCTTTGTTGTTTCATAAACCTTTATATGCTGTCTACATGCGTTTAGGACAACTCAAGCCTATATGCTGAAGTGTATTTTCTTCTAAGAAATTTAGAAGTAGGATGAATTATTAGGAAATAATTTATACTTATCCCTTGATTTGTGAAACTAATAAATTGTTGATATCTATTAACATTTTAAGATGTGTCATTTGTTTATATTTACAGGTGCTTTAGTTAATGCTCTTGGAGCAATTGTATTGGGAGCACCTATTGGAATTCAGTACGTGATGGGTTGTTTGACTGATTTTTATTCATTTAGTTATCGCAACTTAAAGCAACTGGACTATTGTTCTGGCTGGATGAAATTGGCTCTTGTCTGACAAATCCTTGAGTACTTTTATAATCTACTTATGATGAATCAGTTCCTTCTGCTTTCCTGTCTCTGATTTGTGGACCAGTCACTTTGTACGATTGTTCAGAATTGAAAAACATTCTTATATAAAAGAGTGGTGTGGTCTTGTCAAATTGTTCAGCCTTGATTATACAATTAAAATCCTAGGAGAATATGCTGGGGTATACTTACATACAACGGCCAATACTTGCTGATCTATACTTTCTCCTTTGTTGATACAGGCACTTCAAGAGGACAGTTAACTGGTCTCTGCTAATGTCGGTCTTCACAGTATGTATTCCTTTATGATATCATTATATTCGTGAGCTATTGTAATTGTCTGCTTTGCTATACTCAATATTTGATTTGTCTAGATGAATTATGCTCCATTTTATGTGTCAATCTGTGTTATTGCAACTTAATGAGATTCTACCTTATCATTTTCTAATATATGCTCAAGAGGAAATAAAGGACTGTATTATTTGTTCAAAAACTACGTATGAGGGCTCATGTTCTGTCACGTTGCATTTTATGCAGTTTGCACCAGCAGCTTCTGTGTATGGCTCGTCATGGACTGACTGGCATCGGATATTCGCTCACTCAAAGTAAAGTTAGTTACCCTCTTAGGGTTCGTTCTCTATTTAAGCAATTCCACCATACATGTCTCATTACTCCAATTGTCCAGGCCAATGGGACCCATAGATTTTTTACTCTGTTTACCTGCACATGGAGCTATTATCGGGGCTTGGTTCGGTGCATGGCCCATGCCACTTGACTGGGAAAGACCCTGGCAGGTGTGGAACATTGCCTCTATCTTCTTTTAAATATATTTCCATCTAAATTAGAGCTGTAGTTCTCTTTATCTACTTTTAAGCACGCCTTAGTTCTTCACATGCTTTTCTTTAGTGAACCATACTACTATTTCGATCATGCTTTTATCTTAAGTTACTTTGGCTGCATGTTAATAGAAGATGCTACACACACTCACACAGAGATGAACAGATCTGCAGAAATACATAGTGATTAGAAACAATGTACATAAAAAACTGTCCTTAAGCTAACATGCTCTGTCCATCATTGAAATATTACTTCTTCTTATTTTCTGGTTTAGGCGGACATTATGGTAATTAAGTCTTTTTAATAGACTCATTTGTTTCATTTTTATAGAAGAAATTTTTTAATATGGTAGTGTGTCAGTCTAATGTGTTGTGGTTCTGCATTTCATGCACAGGAGTGGCCAATCTGTGTAACTTATGGAGCTATTATTGGTTACTTAATTGGTGTTATGGCATCATTTGGATTTGTTGTCTATTTTACTCAACGAAGGCGTCATGGAAAGGAGGAGTAAAATAGGAAGAGATCTCCAACAAAGTTTTTGTAGTGCCAATTAATATTTACTTAAAGGTATGCGTTGAAATGTCTGTAGCTGATCATTTTGTGTACTTTGGAATGCTGTGGTTTAGTTGATGTCCTGATGATGAGAGTTTTACACAACCACTTTATGTTTTTGTATCTGATATTTTGCATTTTGGACTCATTTCCAAGGAAGTAACCTTATATTTTTCGAATACAAATGTTTCTAATTATTTAATCTTTTATGATTGTGGTGTATTGTTAAATGCATAAAAATATCCATATAAATTAGAAACTTGTCCTTTTCTTATGTGTAGAACTTTTCTGTTGAAATAGATAATCAATAGGCTAAATATGTCGGCTCTGTTCCTAATCTAATCCTAATTTATCTGAAACAATTTAAAACTGTTCAAATCTATAATCGAAAAAAATCCCAAAATTTAATAGCACATTGGCACTAAAAATTAATGAAATAAAAATTGTTTTGAAAATATTAAAATGGGTTGAAAAAGGTTTGGCATCAGCTTAAGCAGTTGGAGGTTGTGGTTTACGTGTCCGTGAGTAGGCAATGTGAGCACAAGTGTCGCTCCTTGAAGGCTTATAGATTATACAAGCCTTATTTTCACTTAACTCCCTTTACTATATCCCAAATATACATTTTGCTTCCTTTTATGCTTTCTATTGCACTTTTCCATCTGCTACATAGGCTTGTCAATGGGTGGGTTTTACCCGAACCGAACCTGAAATCGGTCAAAGCCTGTTTATTTTAAAGTTATGGTTCCAGTTCTGGTTCTAGACTCGTACAAACTCGCTCATGGTCGGTTCAGACCGAACCGTAAGGTACGGTTCTAGCCCGATCCGGTTCGATCATTTTTTTCCAAATTTTTTTTTTATTTTTTTTTATCTTAGACGAACACTCTATACGTCATAATTCAATAATAAATGTGCCCAAGCAATAAACAAAGACTCACGTGCCACTAAGTACTCTACACATATAAGTCGTAAAATAATTATGGTATGTAAGTGATTTTTTAATAATGAATAAATAAAATAAGAGTGAAGTTTCATTATTAAGTATTTTATATTTAATTTATTTATTTGAAATTCGGATTCCTTTTAACGAATTGGTGACTAGAATAATTATATAAATAAAACTTAGCAGGACCCATGGGTGACCCATATCCAATAATATCCATGGGTATTCTCTCGGATCAGAACCGTTTATACTTTAATTAATGGTCCGGGTTTGGGTCCGGATCTGATATTCAACGGTCCAGTTCCAGTTCTAGGACCGTAACTAATTTAACGGTTCCGGTTCGGATTTTACCCACCCATTGACAAGCCTACTCTGCGCATTTCAAAATTTATAAATATTTTAGGATAATTTTTAAAAGGCCGTGAAGAGAAATTAGATATATTTATATATTTTGAAATGAAAAGTGTACCTTCTTAGACTTCGATTCAATTTCGAGAAGTTGTATTTCGTATAATTAGCGATGAGAATTTAGGATCGAAACTTAAAATTTTCTTGGTCTCGACCTGAATCCCGACGGAATTTGAGATTCCGAGTCCCGAATTTTTTAGGACCGAGATCGGGATTGAGAAATTGGAGGGACTCACAATATTCCGAAATTAATTTTAAAATTCGGAAAATTTTGGTCCCGTTTGGAACTTCAGGACCATTCGGTACATTTTTTGGGACAGAAACTTGAAATTTTATAATTTTAGGGTTCGAGTGCCTCAAACTCATGATCGGTACCTGATAGGATATGGCCCATCAAACAAGGCCCAATAGAAGCCCATTAGTGGCACCTCGGCCCAAGAGCAGCTCGGCCCATAAGCCCAGCACCTCAGCCCACTTGGTGTAACCGCCTCTAAGTTATCTATAAATAGTCTCTCAAGCTAGATTAGAGGGACACACACACATTCTGTAATTTTTACTTGAGAACTAAAGATACAAATGCTCTCTTCTCCCCGTGGACGTAGATCTAATTAAAGATCGAACCACGTAATTCCTGCGTTCTTATTATCTGTCCCATCGTCCAACTCACCTCGAAAATTAAGATCGATCACTGGCGCCGTCTGTGGGAACGATATAAATTTTGTGAGTTCGATCCAGATTTTCCGAAGTGAAGAAACAATGGTGAAATCTACTCGTTCTGCTATAGCTGCTGCTGCTAAAGGAAAGCAGAACCAAGCCGAACTTCCCCTCGTACCCGTCGATCCACCTCGCACCTCTACCAACGAAGGGGATGTACGTCGGGTACAACCTGATAGACAGCATGTACCCCGTCGCCGAACTCCGGAAGTACCAAACACAAAATTTGATATTTTTTGAAATCGAGACTTCGGAATCGGAACTGGAACTCCCGATCTATCCCGATTCTCGTCCCTACGTATACCAGTGAAAATTGCTAAAAACCGTAAGACAATTCCTTATAACAATCTTCATAGATCAAATTGTGAACTCTTTCATCGACTAACCCTATATTCAGCTCAAAGAGAAGGAAAAAAAAATCAAATAAGCGGCAAAAGATGTAATAAAAATTGTTTTGGGGATATTTAATAGTTTTGATATAATATAAGGGGTGCATTGCAATTAACCATTATGATATACCACACTTGCAAGCTATAGCACCGCTCTGCCGCTTTAACCAAGACAATAACGAAAACGTATATATGTATCTTCTCTTACGTATTTCCACGAACAGTTTGGATGCATTATTGAATGGGATTTTCTCATCAGAAGTCGTTGCTTTTTTGAAACAATACCTCCAATTTTCAACTCCATGAGGAGCCTGCTTGTCTGCCTGAAGCAAGGCCGTCGTACTTTTTGTTCTCCTCGTAATTTCCCGCCGTTACTTAATTAATACCTTTTGCTTATTCCGTTAAAGAGTGTTGATGGGTTGATGTTTTCTTATTGAATTGTGGTGGAGGCGATTTGAATTGTTTTCCCAGAAGTTTTTTGTTTCGAGTGAAGATTGGGTTAACTTATTGAAATTATCTGCAGTTATGGGGAATGGAAACCTTGGTGAGACGATCACTTTGAGGCTGATGCTGCTCGGTGGGCACAAATGTCTTGTAAACAGAATGCATGATGCTGATAGCTCACCGCGCGTATTGCAGCCTAGATTGTAAGGCTGTGACTAATATCGGTGTTCACATCGTGTCGGTCGGCGCTCATGATAAGATTTCCGAACTTGATTGAGCGCTGCATTGTTTCACGAGCTGTATTTCTTCTCGGAGTCGGCATTTTTCAACTTGTTTTGTGATTTTCATTGAGTTAACCCGATGCTAATTTTTGGGTTGGAGAAGTAATTAGTAATTTCCGAACGATTTGATTCTTTTGCAACTAGTTTAAACTCTCGAAATGATACCAAGTGAAGCCATATCAAATATATGAATATATGATTAATTTTTTAGATTGCTTTACCTATTCAGCTTAGTTTTTCCTCTTTAATTGTTATGTTCGCTGCAGTTTCTCTAGCGGCTACTCCAGTGTCCATGGTGAAAGCCATTCTGCTGAGTATGCAAAGTTGAGGAAAGAGTCGCTGGAAAATCAATTTGGACGTGCGCTTGGTTCAAGAAGTGTTTCTGCTTTCTACCGTTTTGGCCCGTTCCTGGCTTTGTATAGAGCTGCAATAATTTCATTCTATGTGTTGAAGCTAACCATTTGGCAATTTTTTGTCCATGATATTAACAAACGTTCGGTTAAGGTTAGTTGCGACTTGCTATAATAATATAGTATTAAAAATGTTTCACGATAAATTTCTTGGAAGATTCTGTGACGAATAATGGGCGGGCTAATTCATTTATCCACCCCATACCTTATTTTCATGATAATTAATTGTAATAGTACTTGCTAAATTTGAGATGTCACTGTTCTTGTTACTACTTCTTGTTGTCTCTTCATATTTTTCTAATAGTGGCTTACATGTGGATTGGCATGTTACAGTTTCGTGAAACGCTTATTTGCTTGGGCCCTTTTTATATCAAGGCAAGTTGTGTTTAAATAGTGAATTAATGGTTTGCGTGCTGTTGATTTATCTTTATCCTGTGTTATTTGATTTGTTTGATAAATCTGATCAATTGAATATTGCTTAAACCTACTCCTTTCTGATTTACAGCTCGGACAAGCTTTAAGCACAAGACCGGATATACTGCCAAAAGTCTATTGTCAGGAACTTGCTAAATTACAGGTATACATCTTTCAATTTTGGTACAACATTTGGTTGGTTGCTCAACTGGCTTGGATATACTACTGAAGTCGTGTACTAATGCCACATATAGTCCACAGATTTGTGCTTGTATTTTAAGATAACTACTGAAGTCATGTACTAATACCAGGACCAAATTCCTCCATTTCCTACGGATATTGCCATTAAATCCATTGAATCACAGTTGGGAATGCCTGTGTCGAAGCTATTTGCTGATATTAGCAAGGAGCCTATTGCAGCAGCATCCTTGGGGCAAGTCTATAAAGGTTAGAGAACTGAGATATGTGGAGAAAATTTATACAAGTATTACAGTATGCAGTTCCGGTTCTCTCTCTGCAAGGGAGCTCAAGTCGGGAGGTCTAGTGGGGGCTCTAGAAAACTTAGCTAAATGTGTAGTTTTTATTTCAAGTTTTGCAGCTCACCTCCACACTGGAGAGCTTGTAGCCGTCAAAGTTCAGAGGCCTGGTATGTCCCATTCATTAACCCTTGATGCCCTTCTGTTTAATATGATTGGAGGCCAACTAAAGCGATTTGCTAAAGCTCGTAAAGATCTGTTAGTAGCAGTGAATGAGGTGGTGAGTGTCCTGGTTGTAAATCTTCATGTGTTCTCTTGCGATAAACTACAGGATACAAGTATATTGTTGCTTCTTGTGGATATGATAGAAATTTTTCTTCAGCATTCAACTTCAGTCATATCTAAGTATGCTACTTCTTGTTAAAACTAAATCTAATTCTTATATTCCCTCGTCCCCCACAAACATGCATTTTCTATTTTTGTACACATAAAACTACATAAAGGTGTGAGACCTTTTCTCCGCTCACAATATATTCAACTAGTTCCCTTAAAATTTGTGCCGACCTTTGGTGTGCATGCTTTTAGAGGGACGGAGGTAGTATAATATTTCCACAGTATAATATTTACTGGAAAGGCATTGTTACCTGTTTTTAAAACCTTATACATAATGAGGTTGCTGAACTTTGCTAATGGGTAGGTAAGACATATGTTTGAAGAGATTGACTATATCTTGGAGGGTCAAAATGCTGAGCACTTTGCTACCCTTTATGGCTGCAAGCCCTGTAAGTTTTTCCAAATTGAAGTGAAATGCATCTTTGCTTTCTTATTTTGTGAAGATGTAGTGTCCTTGAATTTGGAGTTCTTTCTCACTTTTTTGGTACTTTCTTGAAATACAACATGCATTCATATTTTTGGAAATTCTTATTAATATCTTTACTGAATTAATAACTTTTTGCGTGATGTTTTACTTGAGTGTTATTATTGATTTTCAGATAAGGAGGAAACACGCTTGAAAAGTACTTTAGCTTACCCGCAACAGCAAGTCATTGGCATTAAGGTTCCCAAAATATACTGGAATCTGACCCGCAGATCTGTCCTTACTATGGAATGGCTTGACGGAATCAAGCTCACTGATAGTAAACGTCTGGGAGATGCCTGTTTAAATCGTAAACAACTTATTGATGAGGTAATAGAAATGAGTAGGGGACTAAAACAGTGGTCATGTTTCCTAGTTATTATTGAGTTTCTTATGATCTAGGCTATATATTAATTGACCCTTGTGTATGGACCTGTTACGGTTTGTCAACTTTAGGGTCTGTATTGCTCACTGAGGCAGTTGCTGGAGGTGGGATTTTTTCATGCTGATCCTCATCCTGGAAATCTTGTTGCCACTGCGGATGGTTCCCTTGCTTATTTTGACTTTGGCATGATGGGTGATATTCCACGGCACTATCGTGTAGGGCTTATCAGAGTGGTGAGGATCATTTTACTAAGCTTCACCTGATCCTAATTCTATTTGGTTAGCTTAGTTTCTTTGTTTTCTACCTCAGTTAGTGCACTTTGTCAATCGGGATTCTTTGGGGCTGGCAAACGACTTTCTCTCTTTAGGATTTCTACCTGAAGGTGTCGATGTACATTCTGTCTCAGATGCTTTGAAGGCTGCATTTGGGGATGGGACAAGAATATCCCAAGATTTCCAGGTCCTCATAATTGGCTTACAACACTTCACTATGAAATTATTATGCTCAGTGCTATGCAGATTGTATTCTCTTTATTATACTTTTCCCACCTCAGTTGTCAAAATTATTTTTCATTTGGATTCAGGGAATAATGAACCAGTTATATGACGTTATGTACGACTTCAATTTCTCTCTTCCTCCGGATTATGCCCTGGTGATAAGAGCCTTGGGATCACTCGAGGGAACTGCAAAAATTCTGGACCCTGGTTTCCAAGTAGTCGAGAGTGCGTATCCATTTGTCATCGGTAGGCTCCTCAACGACCCAAGTCCTGATATGAGGAAAATCTTGGGACAACTCTTGATCTGCAACGATGGTTCTATAAGATGGAATCGGTTGGAGAAACTGGTATGTGATATGTCATCTCCCTATTTACATGTTTTCTTCTTCAAACTAACAAGCACGTATTTGCAAGAGAAAACTTGAACTGCTGCATTACATTGTTTTAGGTATTGGCAATATCTGAGCAAGCTTCCGAAACTGATAAGACTTATTCAGAATCTAAAGAGAAATCTTCAAATCCATCGGGATGGAAATCATTCAACATGCGAGCCGTTGTTGCTGCCACTGAGGATCTTTTTCATTTTATTTTGTCCAACAAAGGCTCTAGGGTACGGGTTCTTCTTATAAGGGATATAATCACAGCAGCTGATACCTTCCTCGAAGAAGAAGTAGTCTCTTGCTTTCCTGGGGAAAATCTTCGAACATCATCGAGTTTGGACTCTGAGGTCAGTCCCCCCATATGTTGTTATGTTCTTGTCTGCGCTTTGGCGTTGCTGATAATTTAGTGTGTTTTTTTTTAATATTTAATAGGGGGAGGCAATGCTGCGGAGGATGACGAGTGGTTTAGAATCATTTAGGCATGCAGTGAGGTTAGCTCCAGAGGTGTGGAGTGCTATGGCCTTACGCCTTGCATTCAAACCTGAGTTTCAGAGGTTTGCATTTGACATATTATTAGCACTCTCTGCACACTCTCGCCACAAATTACCAGATACTTTGTGGATTTGTATGTCCAAGATTATGCATAACTTCGCCTAACTTATTGCAAGACCCTCTCTCTCTCTCTCTCTGTGGTAGGATTTAGCAACACTTTTACACTTCTCTTTTGCAATTGGTGCAACTAAAATCACTATCTTCTTTATATCCTCCATAGAAAAAAATCACGAATTTTTGAATTTTCATAATTTTCAACAGCCTCTAAAGACTCGTGTGTTTTAAAACTGAATAGGTGCGTTGGATGCAACGTTGAAAAGGTCATGCCAAAATTGTATTACAAACGTTACTTTCGGTGATTTAGAGGTAAATTATAACATTAATGTGATTATGAATATTGAAAACTAATGCGTGGGACTTGAAACATTATATACTCACTCGTATTCGTATTCACGCGTGAGGAAAAAAATGACATTTTTTCACTAAAACATCATAACACGGAAACAGGACATTAAGCTATAGCAATTGACACTTTCATCTCGAGTGTCCTCTTAGATATCAATCTCAATTTCTTTACTACAAGGGGATGAATACGAATGCAATAATACGAGAATTTGTATTTACAATCATAATATCCTTATTCTGAGGTAGTTGTAACGGTGTGGTTGTGGGGAAACGGTTGAATGAAAAATCTTGCCATTGTATTGTGAATCCTGCAACAAAGTCTTGGATTGGATTGGATTGCGGCTTCCATGGAGTATAAAGTGGTCATAACGTATTATATTCAAGCTCAAAGTCAGTGCACTGTGCTATATTGACTGTAGGACCTAGCCAGAAACTCAGTTTCCTTTCCAGTGTCATTCTTAAATGAGGACAATTTTACATTATTTAGTCAAGTTTTATTCTTATGTCCATGGAGGAAAATAATTCTAAAGGAATGTGAATATTTCAAAGGATGTCCCAAGAAGACGAAGGTTTGCTTTTTGTGGTGATAAAAAGATATAAATAATACAATAGAACCAACCATTCTCTATCTGTTGCTCTGCGTTCGTGATTGATATGACATGTATGTATATAAATAATATTATCTTTGTTCAAGTAAGTTTGACACAATTAATTATTTTAATACATTTTGATAAATATAAATTGTCTCCGTATATTCCTAGATTTTAAGTTGAAAGTAGTACTAATATTTGCTAGGCTGGCTGTTTGATATACCGAATTGGGCCTCGATGAGTGAACGATATCTTTAATGGGCTTCACGCTTTTAGGTAATTGGGCCATTATATTGGAATCCTCTTACATTTTCTTGTTCTTTTAAGAAGGAAAAAGTTATATATGAATCTCCAGCCTTACAATAATAAAGAGTTATAAAGGGTAATCATCAGAGCATTCTATACTTGAATGGTGTTGAGTGAATTTTCTTGTTTTTGAAAGACAGTTAGTTACTTGAAAAAGTTACTATTAAGTTTGACAAATGATTAGGATTAAAAAGATCTGACCTTCAAATACCCTTTTTACAGTTGAGTTAATTTGAAGTGAATCTTACACAAAATAAGTTTAATATGAATACATACTCAAAATTGACTACTATTGCTTATTTTATTAAAGATTGATTTTTGTTCTCTAACCTTTATATTATCCGGAAGAATAAAGTACTATTCTGTCCATGTGTAAAAGCTTATTTCAAAAGTTGGCTATATTAAATCACATGCTTGGAAATTCTAAAACAAGTAAAGTTATTCGATGAAAGGAAAAAATGAGTACCAACTTAATTGGTCCAAACCCAAAATCCATCCATTCCTGGTTGTAATAAAGTGGTAACAAGTGCAGTAGATAAAATTTGGTACAACCAAAAGCTTTGATCACATCACACAACAAATTGAAACATCTCTACATAATCGATGACTCAAAACAATGCATTATGCACTCACCAGAAGATCACATTAATCCTCCTACATAAATAATATGTACAAACTTTACAAGATTTATCATATATATCATCTTGTCATAATAAGCTATACACACTAATCTTATGAAATGTCTCAAGAAAAGTGATCACTTTTATGATGGACAATTAGGCTAAAATGTGGGGACAATGCCGTAAGACGCGTCGGCCGTTGAGAGGAGGTTGGGCTCTAATTGAAGCTCGGAACGTCTAGCGAACCTCCCTTTGACTCTAGGTCGCGTCTCTGCATAAGCTTTCCTGGAGGCGTAACGTATAGTCTTGTCGAATTTTCTTTTCTTCCTCTTCTCTTTGTACCTCATCACCCTCGCCTCTCTCTCCACCCCGAAGAGTCGGGATGGTGCGACTTCGACTTTGGATGCAACATCGACCGCAACGTTATTGTGGTCCGGTACCACCCCTACTTCTAAGGACGAAGATGATACCTGTCATGATATTATAGTGATATTAGTAAGATAGAAAGAGCATATGTATGGATTGGTCCAAAATGACAACTTGGTTGTCTATTCGTGATTGAACCTTTTACCAACAAATTGAATGTTCTTGGTGAAGAGTCATACAAATTTTACCCTTCAATTAAAATAAATTTTACTTGAGATCTAAATATGTCAAATTTACTAGAGAAGAAACTAGGAAGGTTGTCACCCTAAGCAATAGCATTTAATTTAATCAATTCTTACCAACTTTTCTCAACAAACTTCTTGACTTTTGACTCATCATCACCATCATCATCAAGATATTATATTTTATCATGTTAATTATAAATAAGAGAATAAATAAAATAATAGAAATTATTTAATTTCAAGAGAATCAAACAACTTACACTATGACTAATGGATTGTGAGGTGAAGTTATACATGAAGGGCTTCGAACCAGAAAAGTCGGGATCGTGCGTCGGAAACCCGTCGACGACCGGACCCTGGTACTGGCCCGACCCGTATTCGTTATCGGTCTGAACCGGCACGACTCCGTCGGAGGTATACTGTTTCTTCTCATCAACAGCAACTGCGTGACCCGGTTTTTGCTCCTTGTGCATCAAGTTTAGATCTGGATCCGGATAGAGATAATCGGGCGACCCGGAATTGTCGTCGAGCTTACTGTTGGGGTCGGGGAGGAGCCACGAAGCAGCCTCCTCCTCCTCCTCCTCTGAGGCCTCGGGAGCGGGGCGGGGGGTTTTGACTGCGGCGTGGTAGAAGGGGACGATGGGGATGCGCTCGTGGCGGCGGGCGAGGGGGTTGGCGGAGTGGATATCCGCGTCGCAGGAGGCGCAGAGGGCGGCGTCGTCGGCCTTGCAGGTGACGGTGGCGGGGCATCGCTCGCAGACATCGCACAGCCAGACGCGGGCGTGGCGGGAGGCGAGCTTGTTGGCGGCGTGGACCTCGCCGTCGCAGCCGCCGCAGAGGTAGATGGAGTCGGCGCGGCAGAACACGGTGGCCGGCGCCTTGCACGAGTCGCACGGCTTCGCCGTCAGGCTCCAGCTGTCGCCACTCATGGCTTGGCGATATTATTCCCTGATCTTTTGGGAGGGTTTTGATTCCTGTTGCGAGAGGGAGATATAGAGAGAGAGAGAGATTTCGCAGTGTTCTTTGTCTGAAGACGGTAGAGTAGAGTAGAGGCAGTAGTAAGTGAAGGAGGTAAGGCTGTGTATGGGAGATCTACACTATAGCCAATCAAGGGTTGAAACGTGGCCGACTCTCAGCCCAACAATAAGGCCGACTCTTACTTGTAATATTTCGACAATATAGAGGGCAAATTTGTATTTACATATATAGTGATCACGGTCGCAATAATATGATAATGCAGCGTTGTGTTTAATTTGAATCGAGCTAATAGATCAGATCAATCAAGTTAATATTCTTGATTATACGTTTTCTTGCTTTTATTGTTATAGTTATAATTCATTATCTTCTTCAAATGGTTGATTAGAGTAGTCAAATAGTTAATTAAGTTAATGGAACTGGTGATGAGAAATGCATTAGTTGCATTGATAGTGCAGCTGCTTTTATGGGTTCCAGTCAAACTAAACGCTCAAATAAAAAGATAAAATATATGAATAGCACATGCAGATTAATAAATAATCAATTGAATTACTTACTGAAAATTTTGAGGATAGATAATGTGCTGTTGTATTTTTGGAAAGAGAATATTTATTCATTATTGAGTTGTGAATTCCACTATAGGTTGAGAAGTAGGGGACCTAGGCCAAATGGTACTTGTTCGAATTTCAACTCTTCAATTATTATCTTATACCAATTTTTTAAGATACGAATAGGATACTTTTGGGATTAAATCATATGGCATTTTTGTAGCTCTCTTTCACACACACAAGTTGCATGAATTTGAAGGACTAAACTTATTTGAAAATAACATACAAGTTTAGAGGAGGATCAAATATGAACTTTCAACAATCAATTCATCAGTGCATTTAATTGTTTAGAAAATTTTCAAGAGGCTACTTGATGATATATTCCAGCAGCTATCATTAGACAACTCCAACCAAATATCGACAACAAACCTCTCATAGAAATCCTATGTCTAGTTGCTTTCTTAATTCTTTGAGGTCATTAGCGTTGGTGGCGGCAATTTCCTTCTTAACGGGTGGCTGATATGCATCAGCACTAGGTAGCTCATGAACAAGTCCATCTGCTATGGCACATAGAGTGAATGAATGCTCAAAGATTAAATGAAGGCGGAAAGAAAAATTCAATAAAATATGTTAATGAATCAAGCGAAATATGCAGGCAACGTAGATAAAAGAGTGCTCGATATGTTACCTATGTTTCAGTCATTATCATCATGGAAGTACAGAGGTACTCAGGTTCTACTGATTCTTCAGCCTCCATATTGGCTTTAGCAGCAACGGCATCTCTAGCAGGTTTCACTATACTCTTTCTCCATAGCAATTGCAAAGCGACCTTGGGACACCTTGTGTACATGCACATGCCTCTCCAAACACGCGACATTGGAACACCGAGGGTTTGACTTCATTCCATTGTTGGAAACTAGTCTTTGAGGGAATTGTACCCCTAATCAAGAAAGTAATATCACACTATAAAACACATCAAGCTCCACTGCAAAATAATATATGACGACATGGACAAGCTGGCGACATGTTTATAGCTTCAAACACAAACATTAACATTGTGATACAGCATCCAGGGGATGCGTTCAGTCATATTATGCAGAATAGAAGACAATGTTCAATAAGTGTGCACTTGTGTGCGTGTTTCTTGTCACAATGCTAGCATATTAGTGATATGAAAACTTTCCAGCAATTAGTACAAAGAGAATAAAAAAATCAGAGGAGCATTTCACTGATAACAAGGACATAAAAAATATTGAAGATCAATACCTCCAGGAGCACAAATAGGCAAAAAGCTTCATGGTAGAAGAATGATGTCATAGTTCGGTTGTGCAACATGATTCTCGATTACAGATTTCTTCCCTTTCCTAACCATATCTCATAAAGGTTAAAAACCTTATCTAACTCCTCCATCTTGAAGTATTTCTTCATGAGTATTATAAATGGCACATGATCAATTGCCAAATTTGTCATCAACATCTTGGAAAGTAGCTCTTCAGCCTCCTCCATTTTGCTTCTTATGCAGTAACACTTGAGTAATTCAGTGTAAGTTATTATATTTGGTTTGCATCCTCTCCACAACATCTCATTATGAAGCTCGAGAGCATAAGTAATGTCGCCCAGATCACAAGCAGCACCAATCAACAAATTGTAGGTGACAACATTAGGGGAAAGACCATTTAAGAGCATCTCAGTCTTCAGATAAAGAGCCTTGTCAATACAATCATTTTGCAATTGTGTATAAATAAGAGCATTGTATGTATAAACATTGGGCAGCACACCAAATTCAGTCATTTTCTTTTTATGAACAATGCCTCCTCTACTTGTCCTAATTTTCCATAAGCATTGATCATGACATTCCAAATGAGAGGCTTGGGCATCAACGAGTTCAGAAGCATGTGGGAAACAAAACAGCTTGCTCTATCTACATCTCCTTTAATACATAAACCTTGGATAATCATTTTGTACGTGATATGATCAGGAGGAACAGCCATCCTTGACATAATACCGAAAACATTACAAGCCTCATCAATCTTACCTGACTTGCAAAGCTCACTGATGAGAGTATTGTACGTAAAAATGTCAGGAACCAGACCACTTTTAAACAATTTGCAAACGGACTTATACACAGGGATTAAGTCCCCTCTCAAACAGTATCCATGAATAATAACATTATATGCAACAACATCCACCCCTATACCCCTTTCTAATATGTCATTCCAACAAATGAGAGCTTCAATCATCTTTCCAGTCTTTATATGACCATCCATAAGTATAGTTAAAGAGATTAAATTTGATTTTTCACCAGAGTCATCATCATCATCCAAAATTTTCTCAAGCAGCTTTCTGGCATCCTGCAATAAACCCCTTTGGCAAAGGGCATGCACAAGAATGTTGCACGAGATCCAATTTGGCTTTATCCCATGGCTATCCATTAAAGAGAAGACACTTATAGCAGTATCCACTTTATTGTTCAGGCAATAAGCACTCATCAAGGTGTTGTAGGTAGCACAACTAGGATGGGGACCACGAGATAGCATCTCGTTAACAAACCATTCCGCCCTCTCCAGGTCACTGCTTTTGCAAAGTGCGTTTACAAGGTAATTGTGAGTGACAACATCGGGAACTCTAAGCTGTTGAACCAAATTTTTCCAAAGACACAAAGCAGATCCTAGTTTACCCTCCAAACATAAAGCTCTAATGGAGTCAGATCCAGAGACAACACCAGGACTACTTGAATGTATCCAACTTATGGTTTCCCTGCAGCACAATTTGACAATGGATTTAATCAACATTGATCGGAGTCATCATGCTCACCACGTCTTTATACCAAAATAACTTTTTTTCACCTATTCTCAAATTACCACCACATAAGAATACTTATAATGGTAAAATCATTGCACAGGCAGGTGCAATTATATATTTAACCAAAATTGGCACACGCAAAGAAAAAAAATCCAAAGATTCATGCATTTTAGCGATTAAACTGTAACAAAAACGAACCTCATTGTTTTCAACCGATCCAAATTACCCTTTAGCATTTCATCCAATGCGTTGAAAACTGCCGCCCTCGGCTCGCCACCTTCACCATCGGACATTTCCTTCTCATTTCTATCGATGCATATGCTCCTAATCCGCCATAAGCAAACGCAACAATTCAAACAATTTAAATGCAAATGGTTAGCTAAATAAAGATAACAAATCACCAAGCATATCTACCTGGATTCGAATTGGTCGAAACTGGAAGTGAAACGAAGCAACCGAGAATAATAAAGACAAATATCGTCCTTCAACGATTCGAGTGTCTGGAAGCTTCCGTTCAGAATTCGGAGAAGAAAATAGGATCCTTGAGCGGGAACTAGAACTTGAGAGCAATCACGCACACACAAACAAAAGAGTGAGAATAAAAAAAATGTAGTATAATAGGAGAATAAAATATTGTATCAGTTACGGATTGCATTGGCGGCGGCAATGACTACGGCAATGGTGACAGCGGCTCTCAGGTGCAGAGAGTGGAGAAAGGAGAAGTTCAGTTCTAGAAGAAACCTTCAAGTTTCAAACTGGACTAGAAAAGTGCACTTGAGAGCTACAATTTTGGCCCAAAAGTTGGTAAACTGAGCTCCTCATCTAGAATGCAAATGGCCCAATTATATTGGGCTCTAATAAGCCCAATATGATGTTTATGATACGTAAATGACTATTATCTACATTACTTTTGGGCACGTCTGTTTTTAGTAGAGTTCGAAAAGTAACGTAAAATAGTTATATTAATATATATTATCTAAAATTAAAAGAAATGTTCAATTTAATTGGACGGTCCAAAAAAAATAAGTCATCTTAGTGAAGAGGGAAGGAGTATAATATAATCTTTTATTTTTTATTTTTATTATATTATATGTGATTAATGATCTAATTAATAAGTATTCCTCCGTTCCACTAAATTAGACGCCCCAATAAATAATGACACATTTTAAAAATAGTAAAAATTATATTTTCAAAAATCTACCAAATTTGTCACTTTTATATTATTTTATACACTATTTTTAAGAATGGTGTCCAAAAATTGTGTCCGGTAGGGATGGACTATCATATTCGAGTTTTCTAAATTTTCTATTGCACGTCCCTCGAACCCAATTGTGTATTTCACACGCCTTAGATGTTAATCTTAATTATTTTAGTGTCTTCCTACGCTTAATTAAGTTCAAATACAATACTAATTACCATCCACCATAAAATACATTTCCATTACTCATAGAATAAAATTGGTAGCTGTTTAAATAAACATCATCACTGATTCAGTGTCTTGAGAAATTAATTAAAATCCCTCCCATTAAAAACTAATTCAAAACTTGCACTTTCCGGTAACAGAATCAAAATTGCAAGAAGAAAAGTGGAATACTAAAAAAGAACTAGAGAAAGAGAGAGAGAGGCTTTCATGTCTGAACATCATCTTGGTTTCATCGGATTTCTCGAAATTCTTCGCCATTATTTTCTGGGATATTTGCCTCCGTTGTTCTACTCTCATTTTCTTTATATTTAACATTAATCACTTTATTATCCTTCAACGAACAACTCGGAGTTGCCAAGAAAGTGGGGTTCACGTCGCCGGCCATGATCACCAGAAACTTCTCCTCGAACGGCGACGGCGACGTTGCTTCCTCCGCGCCGTCTACCTTCGCTACCTCTCCGCCTCCATCGGAGTCTCTGACTTCGCCGGAGAGCTTCCAGTAGGAGCAGGCGAGGATGAGAAGGGCGAAGGCGATCAGCCCCAGCATCGCCGCCAGCCCCCCAAATAGATACGGTACCGGCGAGTGCCACGACGAGTTCCCGACATCCGACGGCGGCGTAAATGCCTCTCTCCCCTCCATGGCTGCGGGGTTTGCTAGTTTTGATACCGGAGAAGACTGAAATACTACACTAGTGGCCCTTGTCATTCTTTTTTCTTTAATTTCGAAAATATTTATGGGTGATCAAGAAATGCTAGAGTTTGCGGTGGCGGCGGCGGCTGCGGCGTACGGATGCTGAGTGGGTTGAGAAAAGAGAGAGCGAAGAATTGTGTATTTATAGATGAAGGACCCCGAAGGAGAGTGTCATTACCACTTCATGTATATATTAATTAGTTATTACAATATGACTACATCAAATTAATGTGTCTTAACAACTGATTGATTATAGAGTCACAGCTACAGGAAGAAAGCACTAAAATATGAAGAGTGTGATTGGATTAGATGTGTGAGACATCATGAAAAATAGCACAATCATTATAATTGGGATGAAAGAATTTTGGTGACGACATGCATGTTTTTTGGCTTTATTTTTAGCAGAATTGTATCATTATCTGCTTTATGTTTTTTCACCATGTTAAGTGTTACAGCCCCAAGATCTTAGTCTAATTGTGGTGCGGGTTGGTCGAGGCCGTGTCGAGGCGCGGTGCCGAGACACAACGTGACGTGGTGCATGGCGTTGCGTCGGGGCAACGTGAGTGTTGTCCCTTGTGCCAAGGATGGCGCAAGAATGGTGAGGGACATGAGACGGAGACGTGGGCCGAGACATGTGCGGGACATGAGACGAAGACGTGGACCAAGACATGTGCGAGACGGGGGCCGAGGCGTGGTGCCAATGCCCTGTGCCGAGCGGAACGGCACATGAGTGGCATGCGTGTGTGGCGGGGGCCACTGGCCGAGAGATGGGCGAGAGTGGCGTGCGAGCATGGCGCGCGCCACTGTGCGAGACCTGGCCGAGGGTGGCACACGCGCGGAGCGCAGGCCACTGTGTGAGAGTTGGCCAAGGAGTGGCGCGCGCCACTGACCGAGAAGCTGTCGAGAGATGTTAAGCGGCGCGCGAGAGTGGCGCACGCCAAGTGGCCGAGAGTTGTGTGCGCGCGGCACATGCCCGACACGGAAGCGGCACATGCACGGCACAGTGTCACGCGTGCGCGGGCCACGGGAGTCGGGTGCAAGATTCTCGGGCGTGGCACACGCCAGGCGCGGACTGGCGTGCGCCTGCGCCAAGTGCAGGACAGTTGGTTGCGAAGATTGTGGGCGCAGAGCGGGACAAGACCAAGTCTATGGAACGAGAGCGATTTGTGGAAGGTTGTTGCGGTAACAAACTCCACTATTTTGGGAAGTTGTTGGAGACCAAGTCTAGGACACTCCGGACGCGCCACATGGCACTTAGACGGACCTAGTCTAGCTTTTGTACGGGTCAAGCCCATTGTAAGCCCAGTGAAGGAGGCGTGTCCTTCACAACTATAAATATAAACCATGAGTTGCACGTCCAACACTTGGAAAACACTTGGGACACGTCTAGGATGTGAGTAATAAAAAAGTTGGGAGTGAGATATCCCGTAAACTTGTGTTTCCCTTTTTTAATCCATCCATAGACGGGCGTGGTGCTCATTGTGCGAAGGCTGATCAAAGTGTGCGTGCCTTGGTGCCGGCACGGGGGCGAAAAATTCAGGCCACCGATTTAGCCGTGACATTAAGCATCATGCAAACTTTATTAATTCGAATTAATTTATTTCATCGACTTCCCCAAATTATTTCACCCGTCACCCCTTAGTAATATTTTTGTATTAAATATTATTATTTTAAGTTGTACTCAAAACAATATCGGACGTGTCACAAATTTAAGAATCATGATATTCAAATCCAAGTGTTAATGTGTTTCACTCAAATAAATCATCTTTATTTTTGGAGAAAATAAAGTAAGAACAGACCCCAATAATTCTCCTTTATCTTTTTTCACTTTAATTATTAAATTATGGAACCCAGTGCAGAAAATGCCAAACTAATTAACAAAAGGAGAACCCCAATCATTCAACGAGATAAGAGAGATAGAAATAGCATAAAATCAAACCATATTTATTTAATTTACCATGCACCTAAATTTTACATTAGGTGAAATATCAATTACATATATATGGTTTTTTTTTTAAATAATACATTCTAGTGTAAAAAAATGTGATCGATTGATCATATTAGAACACACTCTCTAGTTAGTTTTTAAAATAACAAACGATATATTTATACTTTTTGCTTTATATATAGATCGAAACAGCATTTGCTTTACTTACATCTTACCAGGTTGCACATAGATTTTTTAATTTATTCTACTATAATTTTACTTTGTTACCTTTTCACTTCTTTTTATACAGAGTTTCTGTTTAGACCAATTACTGATTATTGACTCCGCAAAGTAGCATCTTCAATTTATTTGGCGTCGTCTCAGTGCTTTTTTTTCCGATAAAATAAATTATATGTATTTCAATTTAATAAAAATACGTGGGTATATCTTAAAATATTAAATACTTGGTTCTAATTTTTGTTTTATGAATAAAAAGATGTGCTTTTAAAAAGTTTATGTAATTTCATAATAAAGTAAAAAGTGTGCAATAAGTTTGACAAAAACCCAAAACATAGTGTATTTTTTGGGGGAAAAAATAGATAATAACAGAAATTCTGAAAAACGTAAGGTATTTTATTTGAATGAACATTTTTAAAAATATATTCCAATATAATGGTTTAAAGGGTCATCAACATGGGCCGCCTTTGTATTGGGCTTTCTCTTGTAGTTTGAAGTTGGGCTGTTTCGAATATTTCCATATATTGACGTGGCAAATCCTCATTGGATTTTGAATCGTAGGTAGTGCGTTATCAAATTATTCGTAAACTATTTAAAGTCCGACTTGATAAAATTTGTTTAATATTCATTTATTTACTAAATAATTTGAACTCGAACCTTGAATCGAGTTAGAAAGAATAATTTTTTGAGCCGAACTCGAATTTAATGGTATTTGGTTCGAAAAATTTGCGAGCGTGTTCGAATATAATTTTAACAAACCAAACTTCGAATAGTTCGTGAACTTTGTTAACGTGTTTGTTCACGAACCTTAAAAATGAGTTGAGTTTTTCGCAAACTTTATATAAGAATTAGTTAACAGACTTATCAAATTAATATAAAATTATACTACATCCGTCCCACCTTATATGTCCCAATATTCATGACCCCCTTCTTTGTGACATGCAGACCAATAAATACTCACAAATGCAACATTAAAACAAGGAACTCTTACTAACTTTTTACCATTTTTGAAAAGGGACCAACAATATTGGGACGTCCCGCAATAGAAAAAAAGACCATGAATATTGAGATGGAGGGAGTATTATAATAGACTCATCTGAATATAAAATGAGACATTTAAGGTGGGACGGAGGGAGTATATATTAACAAAATAATTTGAGTTAATTATACAAACTAGCCAAAGAAGATAGTAAAAGATAAATAATAGTCACAAACATAATATTATTTAAATTCTAGTCATTTTGAATGTGAATTATCATAAATATCCTTCTACTTAAATTTAATTGTATGAATGGTACGAATGGTACGAATAATATTCATTCATACGATTCATACGTACATACAGTTTAATAAAATTAAGTATCACATATGAATGGTACGATTCGATATAATTCATACTATTCATACTGAAAAATGTAAAATATAATTACAACAATATTTTAGTACAAGAAATTTATAAATGGCTAGAATTTAACTATTATTATGTTGGTGGCTATTATTTGTCTTTTATAATCTTTTTTGGCAATTTTATATTATCACTCAAATAATTTGATAAACAAGCTTGTGTTTGAACTTTCTATTAAATTGATTAATAACTCAAGTTTGATTTTTATTTATCAAATCGAACTCGAACTTGGTTTTCAGAACTTGAATAGAACTCGAGTCTGCAAGCTGAGCTCGAGCCTAGCTCGGTTTGATTACACCACTACTAACAACCGAACATAACGCCCGGTCCAAACAAAACCCTTACCAAATTGATATATGACTTTCTATGTGTGCGTCAAACTAAGCAATCAAGGGCCCAATGCTTCGAAATATACGACTCGAATTTTCAAGTGATGATACAAACCTCACCAAATCAATATCTGAAAAAGAATCACTACTTTGCAATTGCTAAACATTAGAAGCACTAATGGATTGGTCACAACACTATACATGGAGAGAGGGAGAGAGGGAGGGAGGGATTTATCAAAACTTTCCTAACTCACATCATTTCATTTTCTGTACAAATTTTATTACATGTGCATGCTTTTTCAAACCAAATATGTCTTCAGGCACTGTTTCAACGTGTGCAAATTTATAGGCTTCGACACAAACGAGTCCATTCCGTTTGCATAACATTCGTCTGCGCTTTCTGACACTGTATTCGCTGTCATCTGCAGCCAACAAAAATAGTACATTAGCTGCACAAACTAGTTTTCTTTCTGATACAATGATCCGACTCTTACCGCGATGATTGGAGTCCTCTTTCTTGTTTTCTCTTGCTGTGAAACTGAACCATCCATCTCTACACCGGCCTTTGCTGCTTCTTCCCAGCTACCGGTTTCCTCGAAAGATCGGATCAGCCTTGTCGCTTGAAGACCATCCATGATTGGCATGCACACATCCTGCAATATGTATATAGTTTCATTTTTGGTTCACTTAGTACTCACACAATGCATGCTTCTTTCTTTTCTTATTCTTATTCTCTTGTGATGATTCTACTTCATCTTACCATTAGAATGAGATGATAAGTAGTGCATTGAACAGCACGAACAGCTTCTGCTCCGTTGGAGACGACATCAATGGTGTAGCCCAATTGTTTCATCATAGACTTTGCCACCATGATATTGATCTTGTTGTCCTCCACAAGAAGGATCTTGTGCTTCTTCTCGTCTTTCACACCTTCTCCCCTGTTTGTCGAAGAGCATTCAGATACCGTTTCTTGTTCTTGTTCTTGTCCTCGTTCTGCAGCTGTCTTAAGGCTGTCAGAATCGAGGGCACTACTCGTTTTGCCCACTTGGAGTGTGGTTGGCGTCTCAATAGCACTAGAAATCGAGTTAGAACTAGTGCGATTGAGACGAGGACTGTAATAGTTTTCTTCTGTAGGTAAAGAGCAATCCTGAAGAAAGCCATTGCAGTTATTCCCATTCAATCCGTAGCCATTAGGCACGAGCTTAGGTATCCTTCCAGTTATCTGAGATGAAAACAATGTGCCTAGAGTACGAGGTTGGAACAAGAAAACTCCCGACTGCAGATCCTCGTCGTCTAGGACATCGTGGTGGTCTGAATCCGACAGCTCCTCCGTATCATCAGATTCCAATGAGATCTTGTAAGGTAACACGAAAGTGAAAGTAGAGCCGTGATGCTCCACACTCGACACTGTTAGATAGCCTCCCATAAGCTCAACCTACACATAAACAAATTCTCAAGATTATAACATATCTGTCTGTGTTTTCAAGATTCCAAAAGGATCCTCAACTTTGCATGATGATTGATAGTCACAAAATGGGAAGTTACCAGTTGTTTGCAGATTGCAAGGCCTAATCCTGTGCCACCATACTTCCTTGCTGTATCTGCACCAACTTGCATATATTTCTTGAACAGAGTCGGTATAGCATGTTCTGTCACATGCCACACACACATTGTTAGTCATATTAGTAAATTTCTGATCTAGAGTATGAATAATAGGTCAGCAGAAGTACCCGGTATTCCGATCCCCGTGTCGTAGACATCACAACGGATCCACACGACTCGTTCATGAGGATTCTGTTCGTCTTCATCCATTTTATTGCCATTTTCATCACAAGGCATATGATCGAGTTCTGGTTCATCGCAAGAAGCAGTACTGCTGCTATTAGCATGACAGCTCTCGTTCTGATCTTCGCACTCTCTTGCACTGTTGGAAGCATTTGAGTGATCTCCGGAGTTCTTCTCTGCCTCCGAGCCTTGCTCGTTTACGTTGCGCGGCTCTGGCACCACATACAGATTTATCCCAACCTTGCCCTCATGAGTGAACTTGATGGCGTTGCTGCATGGATTTAGTAACAATATTACAGTGGTTAAGCACGCACATAATGCATGATCACAGAATACTTTTTCTTGATAATGTGTGTGTGATTTGAAGTTACCTGATCAAGTTTGTAAGAATTTGTCGAATCCTTAGCACATCTCCAATAACCTATAGCAAAATAAACGTTGATTAATAAATTTGTTATTAGTGAGATATTAGTATGAACAGAATTCTTACCTCAATTGGAACATCCTCTGCAACATGGCCTTCCAATGTAAGTAGTTTCTGCAGTGAAGCTGCTGCTGTTTGTAGCACATGCTTCACCACCTCCCTCGGTCTAAACTTGGTCGCCTCCAACTTCATAACTCCTAAAAGAGACAGAGACCAAGACGGCGTCGTTTCATCTTTGAAACCGATCCTTTCCAAGAAAAACAAGAGGTAGGGAAGGTAAGAGAATTACCAGACTCCACTTTGGAGAGATCAAGGATGTCGTTTATGAGTTGAAGAACCAAATCACCAGAAGACAGCATGACTTTCAAGAGCTGCCTCTGCTCTTTATCGAGGTTGGTGGTGGCGAGTATCTCGGTCATGCTCACCACACCGGAGAGAGGAGACCTTATCTCGTGAGACATCGTTGCAAGCATTTGCTTCGCCCGCATCGTTTCCTCTGCAACAAACCCAACAATGCTCTTTACCAAATCCCTTTTTTCAAGTAACTATGACTAGACGAACAAACCTGTTATATGTATCGTCTTGTTGAGCTCCGTCTCCTTAGCCTTCTGCACCGCGATTTCCTCTCTAAGTTTAGCCATCCTCTCCCTTTTTCTCACCTGCATCACACTTCTTAATTAGGACAATAATGCAAACCTCAAACAAACAAAGCATGCAACTTTCTTTAGAAGATTTCACCTGATCAGTAACTTCCATTCCCATGTAATTAACACCAATGGTCTCCCCTGCCTTGCTGAAAACCGGCTCAACGTAGATCAAGAACGTCTTCGACCCGAAAAGCTCTGTTTCGAATGTGATCTCCCTCTTAGCCGGCAAGCCTCGTTCAAGAACCTCGCGCTTGAAGTCCTGAGACTCTTTCACCCCTGACCCGGTGAAGATCTCCACGTCCGTCTTGCCTATGATATCCTGTAAAATTCAGTTACCTCTGAGGGATTACAGTGGCAAATGCTCCCACCATGTCTATATCAAGAAAGCAAGACTATGCAGTGTATGATCATCATCATAATCATCACCTGTTCTCCCAAACTTGGGAAATGGTTGAAGATGAACCTATAGCGCAGTTCTTTATCCTGCAAAAGAAAATCCAACAGTTGATCATTCATTCCATAACCGAGCCACAAAAACAAAGCACTCAACAGCAGTAAGAAACGTACTTGATGCCCTATAACAACAGGAGCATTTTGGAGGACAAAGTGCAAGAAATTATCAGCTCTCTTCAAAACTTGAGACAATTCCTCCACAGGTGAGGATTGCCTCTCCAAATTCTCTATACTCTCCTGCAGCTTCTCCACCAGCACCTGCTCCCTCTGTAGGGTTGCTTCTAGAAGCTTCTCGAGGTGCAACGCCCGTTGCTTCCAGTACACAGCACTGTCGTACTCTGCGTCTACCGTTACCAACTCGCCTCGTGGGGCCACGCTTTCCTTCCTCCTCTTGGGAGCTTCTTGGTAGAAATACCTCAAATTCTCATCAAGAATGGATATGGGGCGCTTGTCCCCTCCGTATCCATCTTTCTCGAACCTATGCTCTTCTAAGATCTCGAGTTTCTTGAGCTCCACCTCCTGTTGCTGCTTGCTGAGGTGGTCGAGCTCTTCTCTGAGGAGGCGAACAACGTTCGCCTGCTTAAACTCCCAATTCTTGACTAACTTTGCGAGCTGGCCGTTGCCCTTGTCAGTGTAGTTTGTGAGCTCCATTAGTCTTTGGAAATCAACAATGTTGGGCTCCTTGTTGATGGTGATGACCTCGTCGAGCATGTCCTGGTCCGCACCGGGGTGCTCCAAGTTGAACTGCCTGCCGGCCTCGTTCATCTCCTCTGGCCACATCGAGGAGAGCACGACGTCCATGTCCTCGCCTTGCTCCACCACCTCCTCCATCTGATCACACCCCATTCTTTCTTTCAACCTACTCTTATTTCTTTCTTTGATTAATTTAGAGATGATGATGAGCTTTTGTCAAGAATCCGCATCCTTATTTGGTGTTTTTTATGCCTAGAATGTAGAGGGTGCCATTCAAAGGAATCAAAACCAAGAAAAAGAAGAAGGTGATAACAAAAGGCCTAATATAAGAAAATAAACTATACTACTAATTTTCAATGAAATAGTTAGTATTTGACTAGTTTAGGACGTTTCTAGAAGAAAGATTGCATAGTAAAAGTTCATCAAGATTCACATGTGTTTTTCTTTCTGTTAACATGCTAACATAGTAAAGATCCGCTTATAGAAGAAGAAAGAAACAAATAGACTTAGAATTAGAATTGCAGATGATGAAGATCACCATCATTATCAGTCATTAGTTACAGTTTTTGATCAATCAAGATTGACCAAATTAAGCAGAAATCACTGGGGAAACATGCAGCGTAACTGTATTACAAAGAATTAACCAAAACCCCATTTGGGAGAATCAATCAAATTTGAAAAAGAGAAGCTGACCTTTTTGTGATGAATTAAAGGTTTATGGAGAGGCAGTCTGAGGTTGAGGAAGACAGAAAAGGGTATGAAGGTCTAAAAACTTTTCATGGTAGATCTGAAAGAATCTGTTAAGAGTGGTGGGTCAAATAAAATAAAGAAAGATATAAGAATAGGCCAAGTTTTTGGAGCAAATAGAAAATGTAGGGGAAAGAGAGGGGATGAGGTGGCCGGTGGGTGATGAGAGGAGGGCATGTGCAGAAACCTCAAGAAAAATTTAGAATTACAAACATATGTGTAATAAAAAAAGAGTGGGATTTAGGAAACTGAGGAAGAAGGCCATGTGCTGTTGATGTGAGAAAGAATTGCTTTTAAAATGATTGCTTCAGTTTTATTTTATACAGCGAATTAGCCATTAATTAATCTCTCTCTCACGTAACGTGTTCACTGTGTATTGTGTGTGTTCTTGGTTGCATACTTGCATTCATGCTCTGCATCTGCTGCTAATCATAATTCTTAACCACACACACACACACATATATATATATAACGTCAACTTCACATATATATATATAACGTCAACTTTTATAATCCTCGTGCTGTTACTACCAAGTCTGTGTATATATATATATGGGTGTGAGTGTGTGAGAGGGAGGGAGAGTATTTAAATGAATTGCTCCCCGCCATTTACGAGGTAAGCTGTATATCAGTATATGGACGGTGCGTGAGTATCACGCTCAAAGTTCGAGAGTTGTGATGAGTTTTATGTACTAGTACTGCTACCTGCTACTCAGACTCTTCTTCTTTATACTCCCTCCTTCCCACTATTTTCGTTCTCTTTCATTAAAATAATACACTCATCTCAATATAAAAGAGGACGGAAGGAGTACTATTAATTCTTTTTCTTTTCTTTCTTCTTCAAATATTCACAAAATTCTTTTTTTTCCTAAAAGTTGAGTCTCCAAAACAAGGTTGTGCTAAAATTATGAATGCAGCCACTTAACATCCTCCACAAATCTATTTACTATGACATATTATTGACGTATTTACCTTGGTTTTATAATTACTTGTTTTATACCGCTCCGTCCCAACTAAGATAGGACATTATTTTTTAGCACCATAATAAACAAAGTTGAAAAGTAATATAAAATGTTAATAATAATATATACTTTCTTCATTCCACCAAAAGTGGTCACGTTTAATCAAATTTGTGAAAAAAATTTAGTCAAACGTGATTATTTTAGTGAAACAGAAGGAGTAGTATTTAAACATGTAAGTAATAAAAGTGTCTTAAAAATGAAATAACTCTTCTTAGTAGGGACGGTCCAAAAAATATATACGACTCATCTTAGTTGGGATGAAGGGAGTAGTACGTTTATGATTGATTTTCAAGAAAAAAAATGTCTTACTTTTGAAAAATTAATCATTTTTTTAATACAGTGCCAAAAATAACATATTATAAATGATAAAATATAGGGAGTACATCCCGTAGACTAATAAATGAATATAATAGATTTATTTATTTATCTTTGTTTTTACTTTAAAGATCAATTCCTACTAATAGATTCAAAGTACCATAGATGTCGGATTTATTTATAATATTATTTTTAAAGAGTGAATGAAAAAAAATAATTAAGAAAAAAGGGCTAATTCATTATTTAAATATATTTTCTTTCGTGCTCCACTAAGTATTTTTGTTTTTTTACTATTTATATGATTCCAGTTTTTATAAAAATAAGAAAAATAATATAAAAGGGGAAATGAGGAGGCAATAAAACAAAGGAAGAGTACGTGAAGAATCTTATCAAAAAGGTTCTTAATCATTAATTTAGTGATGGATTAATGGATGAATTTAATTAATTTATTAATTATGCATTAATTAAATGCCTTCGGATCCTGCAAATGTTATGACCATAGCCTTGATGGCACGTGGACCTTTTTATTCGTGACCAACACCTCACAATTAAATAAAAACTATTAATCTTGATTATAATAACATTATTCTAGTTATCTTTTCGATACTAATTAAGTTCTTTAATTCATGCTCTATAGAAGTATAAAGACATCAAATGAAGACAACGCACGCAATTATTATAAAAATATTTGGGCATCAATGTTCTTGCTTGTTTACATTTTTAAAAAAATATTTGTTAATGATTTCTACATTTAACTATATTACTTCTATATTGTTCATACTTTTTGCACCGGTTTTTGATCAAAACAAACAAATTTTACACCATTTTTTAGATTTCCATGACTAATTGCAATTGTAATAAAAGAAGTGAAAAATGTCTAATTAAAGCTGAATTTTTCAGGTAGACTGTGAATAAAATTCGTTGATTTATTTGAGGAATTAATTCAAATCGTAATTAATAAAAACAGTTGATTGTGAATTGACTGTAATTACGAGTTAATGATTGCTTTATAACGACTTAACTATCAAAATCGATGTAAAGGGTTTGATCATTAATTAACTATCATGTTTGACTTCGTGCCCCACTCTTCAATTTTTATACACCTAATTAATTTAATTATATCAATTTCTTATTATAATATAGCATACCATTAATAAATTAAAGAATGGTCGGCAAATTGGATGCCTCCATCATTGCTCTTAATAACCATTGCATCTCAATTGCTTTAATAAGATGATAATATGTGACATAATTAACAATTGATATCAAAAGCCTAAAAATCAAGAAAAGTGTACAATTAGTAATAATATCAAGTAATCCAAAAAATAGGTTTAGAAACAAATATACGTATGAGCTTTGATAGGTAATAGTATTAAAATTAGTTCCTTCCCTAAACAAATCATTCATAATATATTAGTACTAATGGAGCTACAAACTTCCCCTAAATAATTAGTAATAAAATAACATAATGGGTTGGTTGTCCCACATTATAAAAAGTGTTTAACACTAATCAAATAATTAAAAAAAATGAAGTAGTGTTAATTATGCGGCCCAATTATTTGCTTAATGTTGGAAATAATGAATAAAAATAGTTGGTTGGACATGGTGCGATGTGATAATTAAGCTTATTTTAATGTTGCAATATTTAATTAACATTAACATTATAAGAAAACAAAACAAAACAAAACAAAACATTAGGATATTAATTATTAATTCAGTAGTAATAGGATAATCACAGCACAGCTAAGCCATATTCGTTCGTCTGGCGACTTTCTCCACAATGTGACAATTTCCCCATGTGGAATTACTGCTTTTTTTATGTTTCATTAATTTCTTTTTTAATTATCCTAAATTTTTCATCAGTTTCTTATATTAAAAAAAAATAATATACAAAAGATAAAAGTAATTACTTTTAGCTTTAATTGATCATGTTAATTTCGAGTCAAGGAAGGAGCTTCCATATAGATGATTGATTTAAAAGTTAAATTGAAATGAACATATATGTTCGTTTAGAATCATGATAAACAATTAATGTTGGTCGTGTTTTGCTAAAAGGTTCATAAATTGTAACGTAACTTTTATTTTAGATCGATAATTAAATTAAACAATTACGTCAGAATTTGGATCGGTTTTTAGAAATTAAATAATATTGCCTAACTATATATAGTATTTGTTAACTATGTCTTTGTGTGTCATGATCATGTAATGTTTATCCACATCTGAGTCGGATTTTCGTTGACTTTGTTTCTTACACAGTTGCTATAAAAAAATAATCATTGTACCACTAAAGCAACACATGTAAATATATTTAGTAAGTGAAGATGTCCATATTCAAGAACTGAAATTGGTAAAAGTATGAAAATAGGCAAAGTGAAAAAGGAAATTATAGTTTTGCATGTATGGGGTCCATGGATCCACAACATATTGCTTTCATTAACTTAGAAAAGTGATAATCTTATACTCCAATTTTCGATTTTAATTAAAACACGTGGTTTAATCCCACCTCTTAACATTCACTCATAACATAATATGAAATGCTCATTCAAACGACATTTTATCAATACAATACAAAAAACATAAACAACCTCCTAATGAGCCCTACTCAAACCTAAATCAAACTTAAGAAAAAATCTTGGTAATTGTTACTAATAGAAGCCACAAACTTATTTGAGACCATCTTATGTATTTGTGCAGATTAGAAATGATGATAAGTATATTTCGATTTACCTTTATCCATTCTTACATTCACAGTTTCATGTGTAATCGCCAGAGTATGAATCTTACATTTATCATGATTCAACTTTGGACAAATCTCTCCTACTTCAAACGCATTGCATCACATTAGATTTTGCAATTGGCTAATCTAATTGATTTCGTATAGAGCTTAATGTCTTTTGGATATTTAAAAGATAAACGCTTTTAAATAACTAAAATCACAGTATGATTTCATTACCATGGGTTATTGACAATTTTAGCATTTAAAAGACTTAAAATGGCAATTATTAATAAACAAAAAATAATTTGAGGTCCACGACAGTTCAATTAAATGATCTAAAGAAGGATGTGCAACACAAATATTTGCTAGCAATATATTTCAAATTACATATCATTTCACTAAATCATCAACAACCATATACTAATACTGGGTATAAAAGAAAACTGGAGGCAGAGAAAGTTGAGATCTAGAGCTATCCAGAGGGAACGTAGTCCATCCAAATGAATTGCCACCATAAATAGAGAACTAATAAAATCCTAACCTAACACCTCCAATCACTAACCCGATTCAAAAGAAATCGACAAGAATATACCAAACCATAAATTATTTGCCAAGGTAAAAGAGTTTGGGAAATATCTATACCATCTCTTTGTAATAACCTCGAAAGAAATTTGACCACTAAAAGCAGTGTGGAAGAACACTACTACTAACACACCAAAAAGAATAAAATTGCTCAAGATGGATTTTTCCATATGGCATGGTGTATCAAAGAAATTCGATGGGGACAAGTCTATTAAAATCTTTGTCGAAAAAAGGTAAAGGCACAAGGAAAGAAAATTAGAGTTCAGCTCTCTTAGTAATGACTGTGTGGAAGGTCATACTTACAAGTGGCACCTAGTTCCTCAACTTCCTTATTCCAACTTGTATGGAACTCCCAAAAGTAGGGAATGGGGGTGGGGTTTAGATTTTATAAACGTTTTTTTTATGAAAGCTTATGGAAGAATGTTAGGATTTAGGAAGACCAAAAATGTCAACTAATTACTTAGGGACGAATTTAGGCTAACAATAAAATATTATTTAGAGCAGTATTAAGGTGTAAGTGAAATGATGACTTCCACATAGAGGATGAAATACCTGCTGAAGCATGTGAAGCTGACCGCCATCATTAAATCTAATCGAAGACGATAATTATTGAGTGACGCATCTTGGCAGCAGACAAGCCATGAAAAGAAGTATCATCTACCAGGAGTAGCCAGCTGGGATCCACAATCATTCAAATTGAAAATCCCACAGGCCACAGCAGGGCAGAGAAGATCATAAGCACAAATGCAGATCTAGAAACCCATATCTATTGAGGAGAGGCGCACATCTTAGCCACAGAACAAGCAATGAAAAGTAGCATCTAGCAGAGTATCCAGCTGGGATCCACAATCATTCAAATTGAAGATCGCACAGCAGGGGAGGGAAGATGGAAACCACAAGTGCAGTTGTACAAAACCAATGAAGCAGGGCAGAGAAGATCGAAACCACAAGTGCAGATGTACAAAACCAATGAAGCAGGGCAGAGAAGGTCGAAACCACAAGTGGAGATGTACAAAACCAATGAGGCAGTACCAGGCAGACACCTCGACATAGAAAAACAAAGCATAAACTTTTAGCATTGTTCTTTTAATATATTTCAAATAATAAGATATTGACTATCAGCATCATACCAAATTCAAGACATTATATGAAGGTTTGTAGGTAAAAAAGGAAAAGACAACAAACTTACTACTTAAACAGTAATGACAAACAACCATATCCAGGAGTTGAAACCTGAGGGCGTCGCCCAGCTTAACAAAGTCGTAAATAAGTCCAAGCACAGTAAACACAAAACTTGAAGAACTTCAGTAGAGTTCCAGTATAAATAATATCAAAGCTCAGCTTCTGCTCCTACGCCTTTCCCTGATACCATTTCTGCAAATGTAAAAAATTCAGCACAATTAAATCGAATACTACATGTAAACATGTTGAAAATGCAATTAAGGTCCAGACTCATAGGAGGGAAGCAATGAGGGAAAGTGATGACAAAAAAGCACAATGTCCCATTGGTGCTTAGACCCTTGGAAGGATTATGCAAATTCATGCCATTCTTTAACATAAGGCCACGCAAGCAAACAAGATTCCTCAAAGTAACTATAACTTCAATCCCCAAAAATATCAGGTTTAAGGGATAATCCGATTATATTTTACCCTAAACCCCCGCCTACATATTTTCTATATATATTTTAACAAATACTATTGAAACAATCTCCTGCAAAAAAAATTAATGTATCATCCTACGAGAAAGAAAGCATCACAATAAGGGAAAAATGATTATACCCATTGGCATATGGCACTTCCTCTCGTCCACGGAGAGGTGATCTGCTGTAGCTGCGGGGCCTTGGTGACACACTGCGACGCCGAGGCGAACGAGCACGAGGACTGTAACTCCTGTGCCAGCCAAGAAATAGCATCAAATTAGAAAAGTTTAGGTTATGATGAAAGTTACATATTAAATTACATAATCAACTGATGGATTTCTCTCATTTCACCCCCAACTTGGATGCTATCTTACCTTCGACCATAGCTTGGGCTCCGGCGATATCTAGCTGGGCTACGACTCCTGCGCCTTCCAGAACCTCCCCTCATACGGCACTCACGGGCAAAATGACCAGGCTCACCACATTCATAGCATTTTAAATCAGAACCAGAACGTCCACGCCCGCCGCCGCCACCACCACGGCCACCTCCACCTCCACCTCTAGAATTGTGTGATAACTCAACTCTCCAGCCATTTTTACCTGTTCCATAATAAAGGGCTATAACTACACCATATGGCACATTTAACTAAAAAAATTATAGGAGTTCGTTGAGAAAAAAGGTTAACTACAATACTACATCATACTTGTCAGGCATGACATGCCACGACAACTTCAGATTTTAATGGAATCTCAACTCAAGCAAAACAGATTAAGAAACATAAGAAAGATGAATAATTCAGAAGAAAAATAATATATTTCCAAAATCAAAGATACACAATCTTTAACAGAAAATAGTATCAAGAGCCCACCATCAAGGTCCCTGATGGCATCTTGGGCATCCCTGCGGTCATCAAAATCAATGAAAGCATAACCAGGGGGTCTTCTGGCAACCCACACACTGCAGAAAGCATTCAAACAAATCAGGAAAATGGTGGGTGATTATCCAGGTAGAATTATCGATAATGCTAAGATGTAAACAATAAGCAACATTTCTTCTTGAGAAAAAAAGGATCTTTATACATGACAAGATCACAAAATTTTGACCTTCTTATAATTTACATGCTACATTTAAATTGGAAAATAAATCAGCGCCCACAAAAAGATATACACAATAATCCTTGACCTACAAGTTCTTAAACTGGAGAGTCTAAATTGGTGATGATAAGTGAAATCCATTTGTTGTAAATAGAAAATACACAAAAAAGGTGTAGCGAATGCATCATGAATCTCCAGCACTTCTGAATTCTTACCCAAAAAAGTAAGTAACATAAGAATTCCACATGGTGCATGCCCTCTTCTAAAATAATGTAAACTTTAGCAACGTGTCCCCGAATTCAAAGAAGTGATAAAAATCTTCTCCTCTAAATAACTATACCGTACCTTCTTATGACTCCGAACACACGAAATTCATCCTCCAGTTCCCGTTCGGTGACTCGGGGGTCCAAATTCCCAACATAAACCCTTGACATCTTTCACAAGTATTCTTTCGGAAACAAAGTCCTAAATTCTCAAATAGAGCATAGAGATCATAAGAATAACATAAATAACCATGAAAAGATACAAATAAGAAATACATGGACTTGCAGACATGCTTGAAATGGGGCAAGAAAAAAACATGTTAGATGTTCAAAATCACAATACAACAAAAAAAACTAGTATTATGTTAGCAAAAGTACTCCAATAATTAAATTAAAAGAACAGCAATTCATGAACAGCTTAATCTCTTGATCGCTGAATTAAGTAAAAACGAATTGAAGTTTCATCGGAAACTGAACAAGACGTACCTGAAACCCTAATTGAGGTCTGGAATTAAGAAAAAACCCTAGCAGCTCGACAAGAGTGAATTTAAAATCCGGATGGGGTGAGGATAGTGTTTTCATTTTAAAACTTTAACAGCGCATTGTATAATTACTTTACTACCCCTTGAATATATCAACTAAAGTGACACCAAAAAAGTATGTAATGCAATATATGTTCAAAATTACCATTATATATTTTTTTAAGTGGATATATTATCACCGACATGCGATAAAAATTTGCAAAACACGAGCAGACAAGAAGTAGGTTACCATTAATGTCCCCTTTTCTTACTCCTAAGTCCTAATTATTACCACTTCTATTAGATTCGCATGCAATGATTAATTTTCTCACAGTAACTGCAAAATTGGGTAATCATATTATAATCCAATAAAAAAGCAAATGGGGTCGAATCCGAACAAAAGCGGTGAAGCGAATAAGAATACAGAAAAGGTTGAAACCAAAAATATTTTAAAAATAAAAAATCCCCAATTTGACTGTCGTTCACTTTGGGCCGATTCAAGCTAAAGGGAAAACTTTTCTCGGTTCCCGATTTAGGGTTCTTCTTGTTTATCTCTCAACTCTCACTCCCTGCAAGTACCCAATTTGCATCTTGCATTTTGGGATCAAGCGTGTGCTACTATTGTTGGCCTTTTGGTATAGTTGAACTTTCTTCTGTTGATTCTTGATTTGTGGATTTACGTGTTAGAAACGTCAATAGAGGAAGCACCATTGCTTCGGGTATAAATTGTTGATATTTTAGTTTTTTAGAAGAAATTGATAATTTTGGTTGTAGGTTGTTGGGATTTATGCATTGTAGTTTTTGTGGTGGTCAAGATTTGGTGAAGGGAACGAATGGAGGTTGATTTCTACAGTAACCCAGATTAGTTTATCTGATATGTTGTAGTTACGAGCAATGAGAGTTGAGTTGGTGAAAAAGATTTGATTTTTTTTTTGGCTTGCTGGAGAATCAATTTAGAGGTTTTGTCTGGTAAATTGTAATAAGCAGCTGGAATACTAAAAAATTGTTGGTTGATTAGCCCTAATTATGGATAAGAGCATTGAGCACTTGATATCAGCTAGGAAGTTATTGAAGGTGAGTTTAGAGAAATCGAAAGCTTTAGGTTCGTCATTGGAGAAAGTTGGGCCTAGGTTAGCTGAGATCAACCAAAGATTGCCATCAATGGAAGTAGCAATTCGACCTATCCGTGCTGAGAGCGAGGCTCTCAGTTCTGTTGGTGGTCATATAAATAGAGCTGTAGTTCCTGCTGCAGCAGTTCTCAAGGTTTTTGATGCCATCCATGGCCTTGAGAAGTCGTTGTCTGATCCTCAATCTAATTTGCCCGGGTATCTCAGTGTGCTCAAACGCCTTGAAGAGGCGTTGAGGTTTTTGGGGGAGAATTGTGGCATGGCTATCCAGTGGCTGGCCGATATTGTGGAGTATTTGGAGGATAATAAAGTGGCAGACTCCCGGTTCATCTTGGATCTGAAAAAGGCATTGAAGAATCTCCGGGAATTGGAGAGCAGTGAGGAGAATGGACATCTTGATGGGGGCCTACTAGACGTTGCTTTGGATAGGTTGGAGTACGAGTTTCGTCATTTGTTGACTGAGTATAGTGTACCTTTGCCTATGTTATCACCGGCCTCACCTAGTGAGCAAGCCAGCATTGCTCCATCGCCTCTGCCCGTGGCTGTTATTCAGAAGTTGCAAGCTATCCTAGGGAGATTAGCTGTGAATGAGAGACTTGAAAAGTGTATAACAATTTATGTGGAGGTACGGAGCTCAAATGTTCGAGCGAGTTTGCAAGCTCTCAATTTGGATTATCTTGAAATATCAGTGTCCGAGTTCAATAATGTTGCGAGCATAGAGGCTTATGTTGCTCAATGGGGGAAGCATTTGGAGTTTGCCATGAAGCACCTCTTTGAAGCTGAATACAAACTTTGCAACGATGTATTCGAGAGGATGGGATTAGATGTTTGCAAGAGTTGCTTTCCTAAAATAGCCGCGCAGGCAGGAATTCTTGCTTTCTTGCAGTTTGGCAAAACAGTAACAGAAAGTAAGAAGGATCCCATCAAGCTATTGAAGCTTTTGGACATCTTCGCTTCACTAAATAAACTTAGATTGGATTTTAATCGACTCTTTGGTGGAACTGAGTGTGCTGAGATACAGAGTATGACTAGGGATTTGATCAAGAGAGTGATTGAAGGGTCTTGTGAGATATTCTGGGAGCTTTTAGTCCAAGTCGAACTGCAACGGCAAACCCCGCCTCCCGCAGATTGCAGTATTCCAAGAGTGGTAACTTTTATTACTGATTATTGCAATAAGCTTCTTGGTGATGAATATAAGCCAATCCTCACACAAGTTTTGGTTATTGAGAGAAGTTGGAAGCATGAGAAATTTCAAGAGAGAATCCTAATTAACGAGCTTCTGAATTTAGTTAAAGCCATCGAGCTCAACTTGGAGACGTGGTCCAAGGGATATGAAGATGCAGTTCCTTCATATATGTTCTTGATGAACAATCATTGGCACTTGTACAAGTATCTAAAAGGGACGAAGCTCGGTGGTCTTGTGGGAGAGCCTTGGTTAAGCGAACATGAGCAGTACAAGGAGTATTACTCTGCTACATTTCTACGAGAGAGCTGGGGCAAACTTCCAACACATTTAAGCAGGGAAGGTTTGATATTGTTCTCCGGTGGGCGTGCTACAGCTCGTAATCTGGTAAAACAGCGGTTGAAGGCATTCAATGAAGCTTTTGACGAGATGTATGAGAAGCAGTCGAACTGGGTTATTCTAGACAAAGAATTGCGGGAGAAGACATGGCAGGCAATAACTCAAGCAATCGTGCCCGTGTATCGCAGTTACATGCAAAATTACGGGCCGTTGGTTGAACAAGACCCTAGTGCGAGTAAATATGCGAAGTACACAGCTCAGTCTCTGGAGAAAATGCTTCTCTCTTTGTTTCTCCCGAAGCCAATGAAACAAGCTAGTTTTAAGATGAAGCAACCGAGTGGGAAATTCAGCAACGGGGCGGTGGATCAGTATCAAACTCCTCCAACGGTCAAGTAATTGTTTCTTTTGTATATTACGGGATTATGGAAATTATTTATTATCCAATGAATTATGCAATTTAGTGGTAAATGATTTTAACCTTAAACTAGACTGTTGCTTTTTATCCTCTCTCAATCATTCCAGAGAGACTATCTTAATCCACAAATGTACCTATAATTTTATATATTTGGTTTTCTGGTTCCGCTGGTGGCTTAGGCATTTCTTGCTTTTATGTCATGAATGAGCTAAAGATGGAAACTGCGGTACGGCATTTTAACTCTCGTGTGTGTGTTTGTGTGTGCTTTCTGTCGTGATAACCTAGAGGAAGGGAAGGGAAGGGAAGAGGGCAGGAGTATTTGAGATGAGTCTTTATCTGGTCAGAACTTACTTTTTACCTTTTGCTTTAAGCCTTTAGCATATACATTGATATTGATTTCTCCTTAGATTGCTACCTTCCCTGGAAATAGTATTGCTACATTTGCAGTAACAAACAGGTTAACCTTTTGAACTATGTTCTATGAGATTCTGATTTAATTTTTTTATCTTTTACCGGTTTCTTTCAAGTTCATGAAGATGAAGGTGATTTATTGCAATGCCTTTACCTTCTTTGTATAAAGATCACATATTTGATGTTGGTACTAAAATAATTTATGGATCAAATGATTTATATTTTATGAAATGGAATTACGGATGGTGATATGTTAGGTGTAGTTCTATAGCTTTACTGTCATTCCATGGGTGACATGAGCAAGAATTGGCAGAAGCAATTAATCTTACATGAACTGAAAAAAGAAAATCTAAGTCACTGAAACATAATCATCCGATTTTATAATGCAGTCTGTTTTTTCTAATCTCCTTGTACAGTTGTAGTGGTGTTTGTATACAGATAACTATAAAAGATCACAAGAAAAAAAGAAGCAAAAGTCAACATAAAACACAACATCAGTATACCAGTTTTCCCTCATCAACATGAGTTTGTTCTTCCATTGGTTGATTTATCACTTCTCCTGCAGCGAGATGACTGTTTCAAATGCTCCAGCAAGAGCTCTAACCTTGTTTTTCCTCAGCTCGCGAAGCTTGTTTGCAGTCTCCTCGATTACATCGTTGGAAACTGGTGAATCATACTTCCCGTGCATTTTTTCTTGTTGTTTCTGAGGAACCGAGCTTTCTTGATTCTTCTCCACTGCTGGCCTCTCAATTTCCTTAGTCTCATCAGCTTTACTTGCAACTGGTGCTTGTTCTTCTGCTGCTACTTCGTCAACCACTTTGACCTCTTTCTCTCCGGTCTCCTCATGAGAATTATCTGCAATTTTTTCAACTTTAGCGCAGTCATTTCTTTCATTCATATCATGTTCCAACTCCTGCTTATCGCTGCTCTTGTTGAAACTGTACTTGTTTTCCAGCTCTTTTTTTATATCAGCAGGTGATTCCAGCTGCTCCGAGACTGTAGAAGGTTCAGCCATCACCACCATAGGATCTGCAGGATTGATCATATCTTCAATCTTGGCAGAGTCCAACAGCTCCTGTTCTTGTTCTCTCGCTGCATCATTGACGCACTTATCAAAGTCGTTCAAACTCTGTACCGTCTTCTCCTCAGCTTCAGCAAGGTAGGAATATTCTATATCTTGGAGCTGCATTTCAGGTTGAGGAACACAACACAAACTCGGATCTACATTGCTCTTGCGATTAAAGTCAGTGATCTGTTTTTGTTCCTTTGTTGCCGAGGAAGCACTGTTTCCACTCTCCTTCTTCAAGCCGATGTTGCTCCTCCTCCCACTGACTGAAGACGCAGTGAAGAGGCGGCGCTTCCCTTCTTCATCCTCCACCGGTTTCCATTTCTTAACAGGAGCCGGTTTAGGGACAGCAACGGCCTTGACTGGGAGCGAGGAAGAACGAGCAGCAGCAGTAGTAGCGGACACACGTGTTCTCGGTGCAGGAGTTACTGTTTTGGCATCCAATGATCTTGTTCTGGTTTGTGCAGGCTTCTTTGCAGTAGTTGAGGAAGCTGGTTTCCTGGTCTGAACCTTAGAAACACCGGCGGCAGTAGCCGTAGTTTTTAAAGCCGACCTGGTCTGTTTTTGTGGTGCAGTTGAAACTTTTGGTTTGGAAATTTGATTAATTGCTCCTCTAAGCTTTGCCCTTCCTGTTCCTGTTTGTGGAGTAGGTGTTGCCTTCTCCTTCCCAGGAAAAGCATCTCTTCTTCTTGTTGCCATGCAGTGATTATCACCTGCAACAATTCAATATTCAATAATTTGATCATTATTTATATTGACATTTATGGTTTTTATTACCAAATAACACATATATATTTCCCCTACAACAAATGTGTTAAAACAAAATGAAATGAAACAAAAAATAGTTGGGGATGATTAATTAAGGAGTAAGTTGTTGTACCTTGATGAAACGAAGTCTTTTTCTTCCCAATTAAATGATTGAGAAGAAAAAGAATAAGAAGAGGATGATGGGAAAGAATGCTGGTTGCAATAAAAAGAGTTAGATAATATATGAAAGGGAGAGACAGAGAGTGATGTAGTATTTGTGAGAAGGATGGGTTACTTTGAAAACAAACCTTAAAATATGGAGAGCCTCATGTATTAAGGAAATGTCTTATTCTGTCATGACTATTATATATGGAGTATTTATTTTCAGTTATACATTTTCTATGGTTAATATGCATTAGATTCAGGGAGGGGTGTGATAAGTATTATTATGTGTGTATTATAATCATATTTTATACTACTTAATTACAATATGACTTATAAGCACAACATTATGATCATATTGGGTACATTCATATTTAGATTTTAAGGTTGAAAGTATCTTAAATTAATGCGTTACTCCCTTTCCACATCTTGTTAGTTGTTAATATACAAATAGAAGGCAATTTTTTGTCTTTCAAGAAAATCACATTATTCATATTAACTATAGTATTTATCTACTATCAAAGTAACATTGACAAAAGGCGAATGAAAATACTACTCTCTTCATTTACTACAGTTTATGGTATGAATTGAGACACGTTTTTTTTTTTAATCTTAATTAAGCTAATTTATTATTTATAATTAAATTATTTTTATTGAATTAGGTGAATTCATCATTATAAATGAAAAAATTAAATGTAAATTATTTTCCAGATATATTTTAAATATGATTTCAATCAAAGCTCTCGTCAATTGTAATAATCTCTGTTTCTTGATTTAATTTCATGCGTTGGTGCTTCGTTATATTTGTTTCTCTTTAATGGAAATTCCATTGATGACAGGACAGAGCCTTGCTTGTTATATGAATATATGTGTCCGCTCTTGTATTTCTTGAGGAGTAATCACCCCTAGAATTTGATTTGTTTTTGTTTCTTGATTGTTTGATATGGTATTTTCAACTTTTGTTGGGTTTTTTGCTGTTACAGAGTTGAGGTCGGTCACAATTTGCAATCTTTTGATGGATGGCCAATGATAATGGCCTTGTTTTTTTTGCTTAATATTAGACTTTTATTGATCATGTTTCTGCAGCTGAGTTCATTTTTGGTTATTTGAATAATTATATGATGTTAGTCTTGGACTTTGTTTGTGGTTGAAGAGAGTGGGCAATCCTCTTTGCTTGAACTTTTGCCGACTTAGATTCTGATAAGGAAAGTATGAAGTGGTTCATACAACTTATCGTTGCTTACTATTATCTCCTTGCAATTCCATTCTCCTCAAGTCTTGTTGTTTATGTTAGTTGTGTAGATGATTATTATCTCCTTCTCCTCGTTGTAGTATGTGAAATAAGCATGTGCTTATATTAGAGTAGGCTTATGAGAAATAGTAGTTTGCCATATGGAAACTCTATCTAAATTATGCTGCAGAATTTGTGATGATTCATCCTACGTCAATACAGTCGATCATGAATGGAAACTCCAGCAAAAGAGGCGTTGCTTCAAGTAGAGCACCTAGAAAAAGTGTTGGCTCCAGAGATCAGATGCTACCTCTGCAACCGAATAGGATGCTGTGGAAGAATGCAAAAACTGATGTAAACAAGAGTCAGGCAAGGCTTTCATACCGACAAAATGGAAGAAATGGTTTGAGCTTCAGAGAATCTGAACCATCTAGAAATGTTGGCAGGCCAAGATTATCGCAGCAATCATCTGCAAATGCCTCTTCGAGTGGTTTGAGTTCTCCTAGTCTTTTTAGTAGCAATGATGACAATCAATCCACTTTGATGCCTTATAATATACCCAAGGAAAAAAACCATACAATTCTTCAGAGAACCATATTTCTGACACCACTTGCCCTAAACATGAAACTGAATCCAGCAATCAGTATGTTCTTTCCTTCTTCGTATCTCATGTAATCAAATGTGGTTTTGTACAGGAGGAGTATGTAAAGGGGGATGAAATCGGGGAGTTAGTCGAGTGTGAGCACGTGTATCACGTTGCGTGCATAAATCAGTGGCTGCAGCTGAAGAACTAGTGCCCTATTTGCAAGAGTGCAAAGTCTACACTGTACAGTAATGGATTTCTTGAATTCTTCTGGGAAAGAAAATCACATATCTTTTTCTTTCTTCTTTTGGTAAATATCTTTACTGATTATGGTGAAAATTGTATGATGAAAAACCTTGCTGTCTGCCTCACTGAATCAAGTTTCCAATAATATTTTCTTGCTTGATAGCACTCCTAATTTGAAGAGAACCAATTTCTCTTGTTTTTTCTTTTATTTTTTCTGTTTTAAGCAGCATGTTAAATAGTGTAGTGTTTATAAATTGAGTAAACATAAATTTGAGAGACCAAGGGATATCTAATTAGTAGTCGATTCAATTATGTATAAATTAAACCAAATCAGAATTTAAAGATCAAATAAAAAAATAAAATAAAATTTACCTTACTAAATTTGGTCACACTCTCAAAAGAATTTAATTCACAATTAATTTTGTCACTGCTAAAAACCATTAGTGGGAGGGACTTAAAAGAAGATGATAAATATAAAAAGGTTATTAACGTTAAAAAAGAAAAACAGAATAACACCTGACATCATACTTCGCGAAGTTAGCAGAAACAAACTGACTGACGTTGCGTTTTCAAAATTTTCGAAATTCCCCCAAATATGGCGGCTGTGCTTGATTCTTTCTCCGGCGCCGGCGGAAAAATGGTTACCCATCGCCGGAGGAAACGGCCCGCCGCCACGCCTTACGAACGTCCGCTTCCACGCCCCCAGCCTAGAAGCCCTAATTGGTTCACCGGCGTCGTTGTACCCTTTTCTCGCGCCATAGCTTCTGGTGCCGGGAAATTCATCTCCTCCGCCATCTTCTCCGGCTCTGAATCATCCTCTTCTGAAGACGTCGATTCCGCTTCGGGTGCGCGTTCATCTTGTTTGATTTTGTTGTTTGTTTGTTTGTTTACTATTTTTAGTATGTTTTCCTATTTAGTAGCGCTCGTATTATAGCTTAATTGCGTCTCTGCTGTTATTTTTGGCTCTTTTAAACTTTAGGAGGCTTTCAGATTTTCCTCTTTCCTTAATTATTTTTGTACTGAAGTAACGGTAACAATTCACCCCTAGTTAATTGAAATGGGTTAGCAAGAGATACAGCTTGATAGTGTAATAAAAATAAAATGCACATGCTTCGTGTAGGAGATTTGAGGCGAATTCTGGAAATCAAATAAAGTGTAGTTGAGTTCGAGTTTAATTCAATTTGCTCGAGCGGAGTTTACAGTGATATTCTTCATTACAATTTATAATCCTCAAGTAGTCAAGCTTAGTTTCAGTTGTTTTTTTAATGTTATCAACTGGAACTATTGAATTGAGAAGTCTTTTCTCAATTAAAAGAAACGAGCTTTGACAACTACACCAATTGCATTCGTTAGCAGCACTGTTCGTTTCAGGGGATTTGTATGTATCATTGAGTGCTTGAAATTCCTATCTAGAAATCTGTAAGCTCATAGAGTACTGGCAAAAGATGTAAAGTGTGTAGTTCAGTCTGTGGATGATGTGTATGAGACCCGCTAAGTTGAACCCAGCTTTTTGATTACATGTTTATTGTAAGTGGGAGAAAGAGGTAGAAGTTCAATAGTTGGGAGTTATATGTAACAAGGGTCTATTAAATTGTGGTTGTTTCATGGGCACTGCATGTCTGAGATGATTTTGGCTTCTGACTATTTCTGTGATTTCCTTCTTATCCACTTGACAGAGGATGATGTTGGCTATGCTAATGACTTTGAAAGCCCTCATGACGGCGTCAATGCATTAAACGAGGTAACTAGCTGCTTCATGCCAGTTGTTTATTTTGCCTGGTGTATTGTCTAAAATTTCATTTTTTGGATAAGTTAATACCACGTCCATCATGTGGAGAATTGGCTACTTAATATGATGCTTTACACTAATCCCTTAGTTTACAGGTTATTTTAGCCAAAAAATCGTTACAATTACACACGTGAGTCTTTCTTTTTGTTAGGGAAAACTGGCTTCAGCAGAAATGGTACAGTATAGACAAGAGTCTCAGCTCGGTATGCAGAAGCCTGAAACCAAGAGGGTAATTGAGCAGCTTATTATGCAAGAGAAGTTTTCAAGGTGATTTCCTTGACTCGTCTTGCCTGGCAGCTTTTGAGTTATTCTTAATTTAGATGCATTATGACGCATACAACTTCAGAAGTTATATGCCTTCCAATTTAAAGTCATAACTACTTCCAGATTACTTCATTGATGTCTGTTTTTTAGGGAAGAGTGTGATAGGCTGACTAAAATTCTTAATTCACGAGTTATTGACTGGTCAGTTGAGGCACAGGATAAAAGACCACTTGCAAATTCTCCTCGGCAGACAGATGGTATCATAATAGGAAATTTATTACAATCCTTTGTTGAACCTTCTTATTTATTTATACAGTTATCTTTTTCATCAGCAGGAGATCTGTATGAACTCAATAAAGCTGTTCTGGAAGCTAAAAAATGGTTCCAAGAGAAGAATGGTGGATCCAGCTCCGTGGCAGAGTTGGCACATGGAACTTGTAATCTAAACTCTGCTGCAATTGATCATGTTAGTCATGAATTAAAATGATAATGTCAGAGCAAGTGATTTTTCTTTACTTGTGGAGCTTTAAGCATAAATTCTTTTGTTTTTGCCCAAGATAAGCATGTCTTGAACAAAATCCATTTACTTCTTCTTGAGTTCTGTATAATGTCTTCCCTCTCTGGCAATGCAGATGGAAAGTGATGTTGGTTCTCCTGTGGATGTGGCCAGATCTTATATGAAAGAGAGGCCTTCTTGGGCATCTCCAATTGAAAATGTTGAATTGAGAACCCCACTGACTACATCTATGAAAGTTTTCAAGGAGCGGACGCCCTATTCAGTTGCTGACGATGTTTTGTCATCGTCAAAGGTGCATTTCTTGTTTTGTCATTTGGGTGTCTCCATGTATCCTATTAGCTGTATTGCTGCCAATCCAGCCTTCTACTTTCTCTCCATTCTATGATGATTTTTCTTTTGCTCCAATGTTATCTACATATGTACTCTCACTATAATGTGGTTTGATTATGAACTTTACTTATTTTAATCAATTGTTAACATGTTTGATAATTTCTCAAGGCTCGTTGTAAATCTAGATATCAATATATCTTCCCCAAAATTCTAGTGTTGAATGTAGAGTTATTAAAAATCACTGTTTTATTTATGTGATGCAAGCTTCTTCAGTTGTCATGTCCAGGGTACATATACATGTCTTACTCATTTTCATTTGGTCGATGCATTTCAGAGACAGAAGTCACTTGCATCTAGATCCTGGAATATCCAGGAAGAATTACGGAAAGTGCGCTCAAAAGCAGTCGAAGATATGTTGCGCACACCACCTGCTAAAAATGATTCATCGTTGTTTGGAATTGCAGCAACTAGGGAGGAGTCCGCAGGAGCTGGTGGTGTGGGAGAAGAAATATTTAAACCCCACTCTTTTTGGAGAACAAAGCCCATATATGCTTTGATGGATGTTGGAATGAATGCTGATCATGCCCCTGTAGGTTGGGATTTGTATTCTCTGCAACTTAGCAGATCTGAATTCTCATTTCTGGATAATTTCATATATTCAAATAGTGGAATAGGTTAAACACAGATTTTATTTTTTTTAAAAATTATGTTAACATAGAAACATTTATTCATAATTTTGGCTCTTTCAGCTATGGACTCCAGACAAGATGGTAAGGCCAGTGAAGCACCATCTTCACGTCCAGATGCTTCTGCTTCTGGAGTTAATAAGGTATTTAATAAACTAGGCTGCCTCATCTTAGCTTAATTCTTATTCTGGTGTCCTAAATTGTATTTCATTTGTTTAAAGGATCCATTAACAATTCCAAGTGATGGCGGACATGCTCAATCTACGCTTTTGTACCCTACCAGCCCCGATCATGCCAACCAGCAGCATTCTGGTACTGGACTTTGTTCTCCCCTCCATCATGTTCATCGTGCCATTACGCTAATATATGTGTTATTGTACAAGTGGCAAATGAATTTTGAAAACGCCATTATTGGACATGAAAGAGTTCTGATTTCATCGCTGCTTTGGTATTTAGCCGATTCACATGCAGCTGGGGTAGAAGAACTCGGAGGAAGACTATGTACAAATGGTTCCTCACAAGCCCAAGCCAGGTTCTTCTTCACAGCCCATTCCTTCTCTGACTCAAGTAAATTCTAGTACTTAGCAATTCTTGTACGGTGATATTAGTGTATCGTATACAGTTTGTCTTCAGGAGAGGTTATGAAACAGAATCCCAAGAAATACGACGAGGAAAGCCATAAACATGCTGCAAGCAATGAGGACAGACCAGGAAACGGTACCAACATCGATGGCAACTGCGAGTTGCTAACCGAAGCCTACATGGAAGTACCTATTGTCACAGAAACCAATAGCATGACCACCAGTTCTCAGATTAGCATGGACGCCCAAATTGAAGAAGCACAACTCATGGAGACGACTCAGCCATTTGCAGAGGAAAAGACAGACGCTATGACTGTAAAGCTGCCAGCAAAAAAAATAGGTAAAAACACTAGAAGAAGCAACAGAGGAAAAGGTAAATGATGGAAACACCATTTGGTTTTTCAGAGCAACTTATGTTTGTACACTATCAAGATATAGATCTTCCACTGTTTGCTGGTTTACGATAATTATATTTTAGTGCAATTTATTAGGACAGTAGATCTTTCGAGTTGTGTCTAGAAAAAGACATGTAGTTTTCTTAGAACAAGGGAGATAATTGGTTGTGACAGTCTGGATATTGGAATATCTGTTTGTAAAATGGTGTTTAATTTGGTGAGCTAGGGGAACAAAAAGATCTCGTTTGATATTGGAAGATGTCTGTTGTCTTTGCTAATTTATATGAAATTGAGATGCTTTGGCACTTCTTGTAAGTTGTAACTAGTGGACTTGCACCCATGGACTTTTAACTATTTCATTGTTGTGTGGAATGTGTGAGGTTGAAACGATTCAGTTCTCAAAATCATATATCTATGCATTATTTGAGCCACCTCAACTTAAAATACTCAACGTTCTTGGCCCCAAAAAGTAATAAAACACTCACAGTTTTGATCAAACGAGACCAATAATACTGGGACAGTAGTAGTATTCTATAATTGGCCCCAAAAAATAATAAAATACTCACAGTTTTGATCAAACGAGACCAATAATACTGGGACAGTAGTATTCTATAATTCACAAAAGCAAATCTTGGAAGCATGGCTCACGGTTGGAGGGATTTTCTGTTCAAACATTTGTAGATTAAGTTAGAAATGACAGATTGCTTCCCGCCGCCGAATTTCTGATTCATCTTTTTTTTTTCCTGCCACTTTCCATTTCTCGCCTTGTAATCTAACACAATTGAAAGGACTCTCTCCTTTCTAATTTTCTTTTCATTATTTATATATTGACAAAAAGGCAACCTTTTTTTGGATGGTATTGTACACAAATTAGGCTTGTCAAGTGATGACTAAATTGAAACCGTAACCGTTAAATTAATTACGATTTTAGAATCGAAATCAGATCATTAATTAAAATATAAATGATTCTGGCTCGGAAGAATATCCATGGGTATTATTGGGTATAGGTCACTCATGGATCTTGCTAAGTTTTATTTATATAATTATTATAGTCACCAATTCGTTAAAATGAATCAGGATTCCAAATAAATTAATTAAATATAAAATATTTAATAATAAAATTTCACTCTTATTTTATTCAATAATTATTAAAAAGTCACTTAAATACCATAATTATTTTACGACTTATATGTATTTATTGTTTGGGTACATTTATTATTGAATTATGACGTATAGAGTGTTCGTCTACGATTAAGGATGTAACATAAGATTATAAAATATCATTTTTTAAGATTAAAAAAAATGGAAAAAAATTGATCGGGCCGGACCGGACTAGAATCGGAACCGTACCTTACAGGTTGGATTGGATCTGGACCGACCATGAGCAGGTTTGTACGAGTCTAGAACTGGAACCGGAACCATAACTTTAAAATGAACGGATTTTGACCAGTTTCGAATACGGTCCAGGTAAAACTCACTCATTGACAGCCTAACACAAATCATGTTGTTTTATTATGAATTAATTTTTTTTAATAATATAGATATATATATGTGTACGTCTTGATTTATATAAAATAGATTATAATCTTCTTTAAAAAAAATATTCATGCACCTATAATAAAAATTATTTAAATTAAATTAAATTAAATTAATTGTAATCATTAATTTTAGATTAATTAATAGTGTATATATAAAATAATTAAATAAAATTATAAAAATAAATAATAATTACCAACATTTAGATTCTAATCATTTATAATTTTTTTGTACTAAAATCTTTCTACTTCATATCTTTCATACCATTCAATCTAAATAGAAGTAATCTAAATAGAAGAAATAGAAGTAATCTAAATAGAAGGGATTTGTAATAATTCATATTCAAAATAACAAAAATTTAAATATTATTATTTTGATGAATATTATTTATAAATTAACACAATGAAAATTCTATATTATTTCTCATTTCTCAATCTAACCCTGTATATCTATATTAATACCCACATGAAACTACTCATCAAATATCAAATAGTTGACCATATATTTTTTTTCATTGTCTTCTACAATGCCCCAAAACTTAATTGATTTGCCTTAGATTGTGAAATGGTGCACATTGCTTTTTCATATACTTTATTTCAACCAGAAATGAAGATATTCAAACTTTTCACTTTTTTCTAGTATTCTGAACTACTTTTTTCAGACATAGCTATAGTGTATTTAACAATACAACCCAAACATAAGAACTGAAGACATAACAGCAACTAGCTTTACATGCTAAGGAGGAAAATAAAATCAACTAAAGCACCAAAAATGTTGAAGCTGAAAGAAAAAGTAGGTTTCATTTCATTTTTTGATGATGGAAACAACATAAATTCCTGGCAAAAAACAAGGATCCTTTTGCCTCAATGCTCAAAATTTTCATTTCATTTTATTTGATATCTTATCTGGCGTGGAAGTGAACCTGAATCCGAGACAACGGGTTATTAGCATGTTACACTCGGAAAGACCAGCTTCTATGACTAAATTTTCAACAGGGAAAGGAAAAACGCGATAAATCACTTACACTATGACCCCAGACAGAAAGGGCACCCCCCGGTTCACCTTCCTGGACTTACAGAAACGAACATGTGAATAAAACCCACAAGGCTTTACCATGGGAAGATCTAAGGGAATGAGAAAAGCATAATGTTCCAGAAAAACTTACTTTGTAAAAGTCTACCAAAGTTTTATGATCATACTCACATTCTCTTTTTTCCAGATACTGAAATTACATGAGATAAAATTGAACGTGAGTAAATAAATCAAGCGTGACCATATCATGGAAAATTAGGGAATATCTAATGAGAGGCACACATGTTGTATACCAATGAGATAAATCAAACTAGCAAAGAGCATACCGTCATTGCTGCCTTTTCTTTCTCAGCCCCTCCTCGCACACAATAGGCAGCACCCCACTGAAATAAGAATAAATAAACATTCTCATTTTCACACAAAAAATTGCCGATCTTGCAATAAACTAGAACATCCTTGTAAAGGAAGTCTTTGGTTATTATAGCAGAACAGAAACAACATGTTTGAATATTTCTCGGTAGCTTAATAAGAGATATAGAATCCAGTTTTGCACCATCAAAATATTATTAATAGCTACAAATCTCTTCAGCAGTAAACGCAATTAGAAATGATTTTTTGAGTTATCTGTTGACGCTAAATAACATCAGATAAAACTTATCCACAAAGCTTTGAAAGAAATCCAACTCTTACATGAAGACTATCCACTTAGCTATTGGATTTTGGAGGTCATTAGTTCGTATTCTAGGTTTGACCCCACCCCATCACCACCCACTTTTCTATTTGTCAAAAGATCCGAAAGTTTGACAATTTTCATTAAAATTATATATATATATATATACACACACAAATATATGTTACAAAAAGCTCTCTCTGAGAAATGACAGAAAATAAAAATTAACTTACGCAGAGAGATCCTTCCTTTTTTTCCAAGGTACACGTTCTTGCAGGGTGCTGGGTAGTGCCTCTATGATCAATGCAGGCTGAAGTTGAACCACATAAATTAAACAAACAATTCATTAAAGAAAAAAATAAATACTATATATCATTCCTCACCAAAATAAACCGCCCCATTCAGCATATAAATTATAAACACCTAAAAGCTAAAGTGAATCACAAAGTTTGCAACCAGACGCCTAAAATAACCAAAAAGGGCCCAACTCAAAAAAAATTGGTAACATTAAAAAAAGAGATTCAGACGCAGAAATCACAATATTATCTCCATCAACTCTCGTATCCTCCGCCACCCCCTACTTATCATATTCCAAATTGTGAAATTTTTTGTAGGAAAAACTGAAAAAACAAACAAATAATAAAAGCATATATACCAAGATCAAAAACACGCCTGTAGTCCTTGACGAACCCAATCACTTTCTCATCATATTCAAACCCAGGATTCCACACCAATGAACCGTATCCAAAAAGCCAGAACACCATGTTCTTCTTCAACTTGTTGTTCCTAGATTAAGTATCAGAGTAAATACTGAATAGTGTGATTATAAGCGGTAAACGAGTAGGATCAATGGCAATGCAGAAGCACGAAGATGACACGGACTATGAAAAACAACAGAGAGAGATTGAAATCAAGCGAGACTTCTCTCTCCCTCTGTGCAGAATTGCTGGTGTTGACAAAGGAAAAGGAGGGTGAGGGAATGAAACAGAAGAAGAAGGGGGTAATATTTATATTATTATTATTATATAAATATTGAGTAGAAATTAATATTTACGAAAAACAAAAGTCGGTGCTGTGCTGTGCTGTCACGTCCCCTGCGTCTTATGTTTGCTTTGCTCATCTTCTTCGTCTTTCTTTTTCTTTCGACTTTAATTTATTCGCTTATTATATTATTTTTTCTAAAAACAGTAGATTATAAATATTATTATTTTATTTTTGTAGTAATCAGTTTTGAATGTTGAGCAGAAGCAGTAGGATGTAGCTAAGCTTGAAGGAAATGTACGAACCGCAGGAATCGCACCGCACCCGTTCGAAGGCAGCTCCGGACTGGACGGTGGAGGAGTCCTTAATTTTGGTAAACGAGATCAGCGCCGTCGAGTCGGAGTGGGGCCCCACCCTCCCCTCCTTCCAGAAATGGCAGCAGATCGTCCAGAACTGCAACGCCCTAGACGTCAACCGCAATTTGAACCAGTGCAAGCGTAACTGGGACGCCCTGCTCACCGCCTACCGACGCGCTCCGCACGATCGCCTGCTTCCAGCTGAGCTCTTCGCCGCCGTCGATCAGTGCGTCAATACCAACGGAAAAAGGAATGACGCCGGCGGAGAGGCTGAGGAGGAAGAGGAGGCTGCGCCGCTTGAGGAAGAGGGGCAAGTAGCTATGGAGACGGATCCGGATTCCGATCCGGAAGCGCTGGGCCATGTACCGAAGTTATTCTTTGAAACCGGTACTTCTATTTTGTATCTCTCTCTTTGCGTCCTTCTTTATGAAGCTCTTTCTAATCTTGGAAAAAAATTGTGAATATTTGTTCTTCGTTCTCCCAATTTATGCTGTAGATTATGCATTTTGTTCTATGGTGAATGCTTGGACAAAATATTAAATAATTGCTTTTGGTTCAGTTTGTGGAGCTATGTATAAGATACTACAAAACTATAAGATGGAATTTATGCCCTGCAAGAAGCTAAATTGCAGCACTTAGCTATGATGTATAATGTGCCCTAATACATTAATCTCAAGCAAAATCCTTAGGCTGATTAGGGAGCAATTATAGGACGTAGATCAGGAGGTGTGCTTCCCCTCTCGACGTTCTTTAAGGAGATTGATGATTAAGTATCTTGATTTGGATTGCTTAGGGATGTGGGAAGGCTGGTTCTGTTGTGATATAGTAATTTGGAATGCAAGTTATTTTGCCTAGTTATAGCTATGGTATAAAATAGATCTTCCTTAGTGTGTTTGAGGAGAGAATTGAATATCAAGATAATTTTAAAACGTGAAATTCTTAGTTTTGTGAATACTAACATGTCCTAATATTATGAATTGTTCGTGCAGCAGGATTGGATGATTGGGATTTCTTGAAAACATTTGTGAAATTCATATCTAGACATTCTAGAAAAAGGAAGTTTGGATTGTCGTTGATTAGATTTCTTTTGTTTTCACATCATAATCTTGTATCCTCTTTCAGTCTTTCTCTCTTGGAGTTTCCACGAACTTAAGAAACCTATATTCCCTAGTAAAGTCAAAGCAATTGGAGTTCCAAATCATAAGGATTCCCTCTATGTTCTTCTACCTCTTACCAATTGAAGTAGCAGGAAGATGTTTCTTTCAGTACATAAATATTTGGATTATTAGAAACTGTTATAGTTGGCTGGTTTGCATGTGCAGGTGAGTGGTAGAGGTGCTGATATTACTCATACAATTGTAAATATTACTCATACAATTGTAAAACTAATTGTTCAAGTGGTCATTTATGGCTGAACGAACACATGTTTCAGATGATATATAATATACTACCTCTGTCCCATAAGAGTGTTTGTCAGTCGGAGCGGCACAGGTTTTAATAAATGTTAAGTGAATGATATCCACATTCTATGTGACAATGAGGTGAAAAGTTAGGTATTTGATATGGGGCCATGTCTAACACTTTTATAGGACATACCAAAATGACAAATAGTGCACACTCTTATGGGACAGAGCGAGTATGTGTTATTTCAGGGATGAGCTTTTGTTTGGCAATTTGCTATTTGTTCCACTTAATTGTTGAATTGCTCCTGCTTTCCTTAGTGCTGTTATGGCTTCAGTCTCGTTTGAATCAATATTTTTTGGTCAACAAGGAAAACAAACTCCAGTGATTAGTTTAAATTTTGTCTCGGTAGAACATGCATTTCTCATTTTCTTGTCAATTCATTATCTTTTGTTCCTTTGAGAAGTTGTTGGATGCAATCTAGAGCATTTATCAGTAATTATTGAGTAGTTCTTATTCTTCTGTTTTATTGCACTTCTTCATATATGTAATCAACTATCTGTTGTTATCGAAACTAGTTATGTAATGAACTTGAGGTTTTCAATGACTAATTACATTTTCAACTAAACACTTGTTTCACAATTAGGTTCCAAGAAACAAAGGCCCAGGATGAAGCGCCGAAAACGCAAACTTGAAACCCAGAATCCTTGGGGGTACTTCACTAGCCCAAACTCAAAGCACGGGGAATCCATCAGCAAGCAAGAAGAAGAGGTGAAGAACACAGACAACATTGAAAGCATGCCCAAGGTTGAGGAGACCACTACTGACTCGAACAAGCAGTTAATGGCAACGATGCTGTGGGAAAATGCGATGCAGATCAACACTATCTTGGAAGGAAACCTATCCGATGAAGTGGACTACAAGTTGGCTGATTTGAAGAATGCTGAGGCAGTTGAAATTGATTTCACTAGGCGCCAAGGCAATAAGCTTATCGATTGCCTTGAGAAAATCTCAACTACTCTTAACCAACTTTGTGACTTAGTGCAGAAATGTAGTTGATTCAATTAGTATCCAAATCTTATTTAAATTTCTTCAGATTATAAATTGTTCACATAAACATCAAGATCTATTACTAATTTTACTAAAAGACAAAGTTGATAATCATAGCTGACATATAGAAATACAAAAGGTATAGTATAGAAGAAACATCAATGGCTGGCACAGAGTAAACAGGGGAGCAAAAACACCTAATATTTCACTTGGATACAGGATCGACATGAGACTCCCAAGCCCACATATCCCCAACAACCCCATTGCTGCTGAAGCTTTCAGGAGTCTCGATCCCGACTGCTGGTCGAGAATACGGAGAGGAGTTATGATCATCAGCATGGTCTCCGCCCATCAATGGAGGAATACTGGCTTGATCCATGGCGGCGCTGCTGGTTACGTAGTCATGTTGTGGTGTATTGAGATAGTTTTGGAGGAGATGGCTCAGACTCGATGTCAACGAGCCTCGGGCAACCATATCTTCGGCTAGTTTCACCTGAACACACGAACATGCATGCATGTTTCTTGTGTAAGTTGATAGAAATATGCAGACTAGAGTGCTATTACTATTAGTAGATGACAAAATTCAAGAAAATGAGGATAGATGTTGGTAGTAGTACCTTGGCTCGTAGAGCTTCGACGTCCGACCTAAGCACCCGATTGTTCGTCGTCGAATCTTTGAATTGTTGAGTAGCATCAGCCAACTGTTTGAACAAAGTTGCATTCTCTCCTCGTAAATGTTCTACCTGCTGTTCAAGATCTGCTAAGTGTGCTTGCTTCCTTCTCCTAGATCGTCTAGCAGACTCCCGGTTCGAAACCATCCTCTTGATCCGCTTGACATCAACAGGATTCGTCCCGTTTTCATAACAACCAGCTTCAATCTCCATGTCGTCTTCGTCTGACTGTTCGCACGAGCCACTGCTAGCACCCACTGCTTGATTATCCGCGCCCTTTGAGGTGTAGGCTGATGTCGGGCTATCAACTGGAGAAGAGGATGAACACGATCATGAAGGAACAAAAAAGTAAAACCACAAAATCTCTTGGCCTTCACTTACCACATATCGATGACTGAGATTCGATCGGTACTGAAACATTGCGAGACCAAACTGGCGCCTCCGGCAGTGCATTAGGACCCGGAATTCCTCCACGTATTTCCTGAGATTCAAGCAAGCTATAATATGAGATAGAGTTTAAACTTATCAGCCCTTTTCTTGTGTAAAAGTTTGAGCCCATATGCAAGTAAGATTTTGAACTGCAAACTTAGTGTTATTAGAGATGTGGGATGGTGCCAAAAGGCCTAACCCTTTTGCTGATCACAATTAGGTCCAACCACCTACTCTCTTTTCTCTTTCAATCAAGCCAAATCTTACAGCTATTTGATATGCAATAAACAAACATTAAGAGGAAAATGATGGAGATATAGGACAAGAAACACTTAAAAGAACCTAACTCAAACTTTTGTCATCTTCTAAACAAACACAGGCACTCCATACTAAAGACTGATTAATTACAGTGTGCTAACATTATTTAATGCAAGCTCCCACTAATTGATGAAGAAAACTTAATATTAAGACCAAATCCATCAAACTCCTTGCAAGAAAACCATGTACTTCAATGGAAAGAAGCATGGGAATAAAATATTGCACAAAGAAAGCAAATTCAAATGATCAGCAACCATGTAAGCTACTGGCTCCATTTTATATCTTCCTTTTCAATCACTACACCTTTTGAAAATAGAGTTTCAAGATTCTTTCAAGACTACCAAGTAAAAAAGAGACGGCTCAAAAGGAAACGGCTCATTGTTTTGGATACTACTAGAAAAGGAAAAGGGATCAATGACAACATTTTCCTACTTGAGATACACGAGGATGCAACATACACAAGTAAGTGGTAATAGTGATGTATGTAGCTTATGTGGATACACATGTTAAAGTTGATTGCTTTCAAATTGCCAAACTATAAAGCTACAACACATACTAAAGCATGAGCTTTATTAAAGGCCAACTCTCCACTTTCAAACCTTGACTCTTACATAAGCGATAAGCCCATCCCTTTTCATCCCAAATACAGAAATAGCAAATGGCAGCTTAACAATTCATACAGAAATCAAAGCTAGAAAAACTATTCAATAAAGAAAATGTATGGCAGAGCAAGTGCATCTATTAACACAATATAAAATTCCAAACCTAAATATTCAAAAACTCGTTCTTTACTCTTTATTCTCTATACTTAATTGCAATAATCCATCATTTTTATAGCTCCATAACTGAAACTGTGGGGAAAATACAATCAGACGCGTTCTAAACATGAATTTATTTGTAAAATCCAACAAAAAGAATAAAAAAAAAATTAAATAATTGAGGCAGAGTGCAGAACTAACCAAATTCTTTAAAGGGAAAGAAACATGATCTGGGTGGTCCATGGAGAAGAAACCATGGTGGGAGTCGGAGCCTTGAAAGTGGTGAACTTTTTTATCGTCTTCATGAGATGCGAAAAGTTCGTGAAGCGCTAATTCAGATTGGCTTTTCTTCATGTCGCCGCCGCAGCCATAGGAGATTGAACTGTTCTTCAAAATCGGTTTTTTGTTATCCATTGCAGATACTGCATGCAGGTGATTAATTTTTCCTATTTTTGTTTTCTTTTTTCTTATAAATATTTTGGATTTTTTGTTCACTTCACTTACAGTTCTCCACTGTGTGTACGTGAGAAAGAGAGATGGAGAGAGAGAGAGAGGGAAAGGGAAGAAATGTAGAGAGGGATGTGAAGTTTATAAGAAAAAGAAGAGAGGTAGGTGGAACTGTGGAACTGAAATGAGGAAGAAGCCAAAGTGGCTTTTGTGATTGAATGAGAAAAGGTGAGAATCATTGCATGAATGAATGTAGCAACCTTTTCTCTGTCATTTTACGTCTTTGCCCTTCAAAGTTCAATCTAAATCTATTATCTATATCTATTGGGGGTTGTCTAGTTTGATACTTTTGACAACGAGTCTTTGTAACATTGAATCTTCTTTTCGAATTAAAGAAAAGAAAACTGGCTACTGCTGCATTAAAAGTAATCGAAAATGCTCACCCGCGCGCGGTGGGCATTTCTTAATGCGCCCGCGGTTGATGTGGTATGCCACGTAGATAAATATTAAAACTTAAATATTTTTTATTAATTATCACTTTCCGACTAGGGTTTATTGGTTAGGGTATAGTTTAATATTATTTAATAAATAATAATAATAAAAATAAAATTAATAAAAAAACGAAAAATATAGTGACTCGTATGATGATGTGTCAATGATGTGGCATTGCCACATCAACCGCGGGCGCATTAAGATGTGCCCACCGCGGGCGGTGGAGCGCTACTCTAAAAGTAATTATGTTTTTTTTTTATTGAACTGTCTTATTAATTGTTATAAATAATTATTTTTTTAAGAAAAAAAAAATTATCTTTAAAATATTATTTTTTATTTTTTCTAAAAACATAGCGCTTCATTTTTTAAATATGGATGTCTAATCAGTGGTGACCTCTTTTAACGAGATTGAGTGATTATTATATACACAAATTGGTATTTTGATCACAGTTTTTCATAGTTCTACACTTCTACTTTATGTAATTTTGCATCATGTTTAATATTTTATTATACAGTGGGACATCAAATTTTCTATTTAATTATGAAATATAATGTTAAAATGGTCTTTTTTAAAATACAATTAATAGAGTGGCTATATATATTGGAGTAAGTACTTTATATATTGGTTTTTGAGTGGTAAAGAAGGTTGAGGACAAGATGTCTTAATTATGCTAATGTCAGCACTTGTAATTAAATTGGTGGAGACAAGAGATTTGGTACAATTTGTGTATCTCCAATAATTAAAATTAGGTCGTTTCTTGTTACCACGGTCAGAATCAGGACGGGATCGGGAGTTCCAGTCCTAATTGAGATTTTGGGACTCTCGAATTCTGCAATTGAGAAATTTTAAGTCCCGATCCTAGTTCTGGTCCCGAAAAAATGTCTCAATTGGTCCCAAATTCTCAAATGGGACCAAAATTTTCCGAACATGATTAAATTTTCCGAATTTAAAAATTAATTTCGGGACGTTGAGACTCCCAAGTTCCGAAAAAATTTAATTTCCCAATCCCGATCCCGAATCCCGTCGGGACTCGGGTCGGAATCAGAAAATCTCAAATCTTGCTCTCAAATTCTCACCCCTAGTTATGACTCCCATAAGTAAATAGTCTATAATCACTTTTATTTAATACATACTCCCTCCGTACAAATGTTCTTAACAATTTGACTTGACACGTATTTTAATATAGTGTTGACTTTATATAGGAAAATGTTGTTAGTAGAGTTTGGGTTCCACTTATTATTAACTTTTAATTGAGATGCGTGTAGAAAAGTGTAGTTAGTAAAATTTGGGTCTCATATGATTTATAATTTTTAATTAAATTGTATGTATAAGATAGTTATTATAAAAAAAATTATATTAAAAATATTAATGAACAGTTAAAAAATAAAATATGTTAAAAACAGTGGACGAAAGGATTACTGCTAATAACATAATAATTAAAAAGAAGGTATATTGCGGCATGGGTGGAGTTGGTAAATATGAGGAAGAACAGGGGTATTAAAATAATGTGGTGGAACATTTAAGTGGAAAGTTCGTTTAGGGGCTGCACCGACCTCTTCTAAGTTCTAACATTGTCGCTGTCAACTTTGGGGGTATTCTAGTAAATATATTCTACCATATAACTTACTTGTCCGAGTGGGCGGAATTATCGAGTCCAGAGCCACGAATGATGTGACATGTCATTGAGAAATAATACTCTCTTTGTTCATATAAATAGTTTACGATTTGACCAGACACGGGTTTTAATATTGTGTTTTGATTTTAATGGATATATATAATGAGTGGAGTTAGAGTGTCACTTCATATATTATTTTAAATTGATTGTGAATAGTTTATGGAGTTTGGGTCCCACTTAAAGTATTATTTTAAATTGAGTTGTGTGTAGTTCGATGTGGTGGGTCCACTTGCTATAAAAAGAAAGTTTAAAATATAAACCATTTCGTGGACATCCCAAAATAACAAAATGTAAATCATTTTAGTGGATGGATGAAGTAAATTTTTAATAATTTATTATTAATTCGATTAAAGTTTATTGATTAGAGTATAGTTTAATATTATTCGATACACAATAATAATAATAATAATATTTTTAAAAAATGAAAATATAATGACTCGCATATTAATGTAATAATGACGTGATATTGCTGCATCGGTCGAGCATTACTCCTAACTTATGGCTTTAATGATTTGGATATATAGTGGGGGCAAATATTCTCTCTGGAATATACAATTTTCATTAGGATATATATATATATATATATATATATATATATATATATATCACAAAATCAACTATTAATGATAGAAAGCCATAAATTGGTAACATATATATAAGTGGTATTAAGACATGCATGCATTGAGATTTAGTACTGTGTCAACGTTCCATTTAAGTCCAAATGTTGGCCAACTTTATTTTTAATTTATTTAGTTATTTTAACTTTTACAGACTGCCCTCTTGAAATTAAAGTTGATTTACTTTACTTTTGTGACCGACCTGTGATAAACTAGGTAAAAGAATAGCAAGTTGATGAATTCTAAATTCATCGTATATTTTTAATGTTGTTCTTAAAATGAATACTGTCGTTCACAAATTAATTCATCATATATCGATCCCTTTCTTGATTGTTTTGCATTTATTTATGCCAAAGTCTTGTAATTTAATTTCATATTAATTTTGTTTATCATGCTTGAATATGAAAATTAAAGGTTAAACAGTACTAGATGTCCACGAACAGTAGGGACACGAAATAAATAAGATTTGCTTATCTGGATATAAAAGCATAAATAAATAAATAATAAGTTGTATTGTATCACTAAATTTGTAGAAGAGTGAGTGCTCAAACTCAAAGAGATCTAGTTATTTCTACATTTGCATGTACCTCTGAGGATCCTTGATGATTAAGTAAAATTATTTTAATTAAAATCTCCACCATCCATCCATTAACTTTATATGTTTGGAACCTACGTGGGTGTGACAAAGAATACATTTTATTTATTTTCCACTCTTAAATGATCTTTTAACACTTGGTTCTTTTTTTTGTACGTTTATTTGTTTTGTTTCTGAGTATAGGTGGAAAGAACGATATGTCTGAGATTTTCGTGGATAATTAATTAAAATAGAGAAACATATAACTAAAATAATTTGTTTATTATGCAGACGGGCCTAATTTTCCTTTTGCAACATGTATATGATGTGATGTCATCAAAATATAAATAGTAAATACAATCATCTCATCACCAGCTATAGTTTATTGACATGGATATCCAGAATTTTGTATTTCCTAAAATTAGTAGAGGCCCTTTTCATTACCTTCTTTCACCTTCCAATTCAGTTTTTCAGCACTTCTTTCAACACCAGTTCTAGTTTTCCTTTTTTTCTTAGAAACATAATACAATATTAAACACAAAATTCTGAAATTTGAACTCAACCCCAATTGGATAACAGAATACGACTTTGAAGAGAGATGTATCACAGAATATGGGATATAAACATCATCAATAGTAATGCATCACGTTTGGAGAGAGATGAAAAGTAGCACAAAAGTATTTGTTTCTGCCACCAATTAACAGCCACAATCTCAAAACTATGAAAATGGAATATTATATATATTAGTCAAAAGTGATGAAGCAGCGAGGCAATCAAGGAGCTATTCTCTGTGGATCACGAGGGAAGAGTGATGTTTTACGAATGTTGTTAAGCGCACAGAAAAGCATTACCACACGCTCCAATCCCACTCCAAATCCACCATGTGGTGGCGCCCCATACCTAAGAATATGCAACCAATGTACACTAATTAATATCACGTTCCTAATCCAGAATACATATATGTAATCATCCCCACTGTTGCAACGGAGACAATACTTGAGGCCGCAGCCACTTCTTATGTGGACTTATTCAACATAATTAGAAAGTCATGTCAAAAATAAGAATTAATGGGAGCTGAAGAGGTGAACCTGAATGAATCAATGTATGTCGATATAGTATTGACCTCAATCCCACATGCTTGTGCACGCTCTGTCAGAAACTCAGGCACGTGAACACGCTGAGCTCCTGATATAATTTCCTCACCTGGCAATGCACCAATATAAAGTTCAGGTGACATACTTTCATAAGACTTCCACAGCAAGTATCAACAAGTAAATAGAATATTTTGCACATTTTATTCTCCTAGCAGCTTTCACTTGTTTCTCACACTTACCTCGAATGAAGACATCAAATGAATTGCTATACTTTGGATTATCGTAGCATGGCATTGTATAGAAAGGCCGAACTGCCAGGGGATAGCGATGAAGTATGTAGAACTCAGTGCCATACCTACAATCAAAATTTTCAATAGAACTTAAATAACATGCAAGGATGATAACTGAAAATTAAGATAATTATAGCAATCATCTCACTTCTCACAGACAAGCTGGCCAAGTTTTCGCTCTGTTTCTGTGTTGAGATCTCCAAACGGATCAACTTCTATGCCAGCTTCCTACAGTATACGTTGTCCAGATGAACAGCATGAGAATATTGAGTGAAGAATCATAACATATATTTATTCTAATTTATTGTTATAATACTTTTAAATGCAATAAGTCAATTATGCATATGTATTGCACTAATAAATACCATGCCAATATTTCCAGTTTATTTCTCATTCTGTGTTCTGCTTGTGGGGAGCACCTTTACAAGTACTATTACCAGTAATCTACCTTGTATGCTTAGTTTGTTTCAAGTCATTGGTTGCTCCATCGAGGTACAGGAGACAATCCTACTTATAAAAGTTTTGTTAACCAGGAACACCTATAATACAGTACTAATGGTTCCAAGTAGCATTAGAAGACTGTTTTTTTTTAATTTAGCTTAGCTGTTTTTTCATCCCAAGTTTTTCTTTGAAGCAAAATAAACCTTAATGAAACATGATAAACAGTAATAACTCATCTTACCTTCAGCATTTGAACACCCTCTTCGAATGTAAGCCGTAAGGTATTCTTTAGGTACTGCAAATTCAAGTTCAATTATGAGGATTCACAAATAAATGGTTAGAATATTTACATGAACATAGACAAATATAATACTAGATAAAACAAAATCAATTTGATAAAGAGCCAACCTTCAACTTTTGAAATGGGTATTGCGCATTAATGGCTTCAAGCTCCTTGGAACATTTTTCATTCAAACTGTCAAACATTTTGACAAATAAACGATCAACAATGTCCATTACCTGCAGAAAAAATCATAGGTTAATAACATATAAAAACTGATCTACAAGCAGCCGATGCATTCACAGCCAGGCAAGGCATACCTCTGAATAATGCTCGTTAATCTCCATTTCAACATCAAGTCCAGTAAATTCACACAGATGTCTGTGAGTAAAAGAGTCCTCTGCCCTGAATACTGGACCAATCTCAAATACACGGTTAAAATCACCACAAATTGACATCTGTTTGTGAAGCTGGGGTGATTGTGCCAAACAAGCAGGTGTTCCTTTGTAATCCAATCTAAAGACAGCTGCACCACCTTCACTGGAACCTGCAATTAATTTTGGTGTGTGGATCCCACGAAAGCCTTCGGATAATAAGAATTGCCTAAATATCTGCACCAACATGTATCACCCATGAACATGCCAATATTACCAGATAAAAAATCCAAACCAGAATAGACACTACAAGATGTCAATATTGCTTCAAAGACTGCATAGGTAATTGAGTATCAGCAGGAGGATGCTTGAAGAAATAAAACACGGTTTTTGAATACTTACTAATATAGTTTTGTACGCATATAGATACTACAGAAATGGGAAACAAACACGAATTAAAATGAATTTATTATTATACTCACGTTCTCAACTTGACACTGGATTTCAAATATTCCTTGATTAGCCGGAGTCCGCAAGTCAAGGACTCTGTAGTTCAAGCGAGTATCCTGATTTACACGAACAAGTTGCTTGCCCTCCTGCATTAAGAATACAATTTTTAGCACGAAGATTCCAACACACACACACACAGAGGACTAAGTTGTTATAAATGTCACGTTAAATTCTATGTAAAGTTTTTAATGTATAGGTAGCTAGATACCTGCAAACCCTTCTCAATTTCAGCTTCGCTTCTAGCTGCATCTTCAATAATGATAGGCAGTGTGGGAATAGCCTTGTTAACACAATAAATCTTCCTCACTTGAATTTCAACCTGTAGAATTAAAAGAATTCAATCAAATACTTTATCATGTACAGGAAGAATGAAAATATAATATACAAGTATAGAGTCATAGACAGATTCCTAGTACTGGTGTTTCCATTAATCAAGTTCATAATGATCATAATCTAATCCGTGCCGAACAGAACATGCTGCTGGCGTAAACTTTTAGAATCATCTATATGTAACTCTCTATGGAAATATACAAACAAAAAAGATTGATCTGGTCCATATAATTCATAAGGTATGATGTTTCAGACCAATTCTGAACATCCCAATTTTTTGGTGACTCGTTAAATCTCCTAACTCCGTCACTGCCAATCCGTTCACCACTAGCATGGCCAATACGTATAGTACAATTTAGCAATCAAATTATCTAGCCTAAACATCAACAAAAAAAATTAAACAACCACTACCATCACCACAACTAGCCCCCATATTAAACCTCAACTTGTTTCGGCATAGTCACTGAAATCAATAACAGATATGTACATAACAATAGCATTATCCAAACAATGCATTACAAAACAAAAACATCAAAACGCGCGCGCGCGCACACACTATACCTGCTGAGAAGTGCCTTTGATCGGTTCGGATGGCACGGACACGACCCCTTCAACATCGATGATGCTTTCTCGGCTCAAACCGGTGGCGAACTTCACCATCTGAGAGCTCACCAAATCCTGCGCCACGGTCAGCACGCACTGCACGGTGAAACCGCATTTCCTCACCACCACGAACGCCATCTTCTTACTCACGGGGCGAATCACCTGCGCGCGGCCGCGTATGAGAACCGTCTTGTCCTTCAACTCGTCTATCAAATTCCTGACCTCCGTCCACTTCCTCCCCGATACCTCCTTCGATTGCAGCTCCTTGAGCGGGATCTCACCGTAATTGGCAGCCAGGGGGTCGTCCGCCTCGAGAGTGGCCGCGGAGAGGGCGGCCGCCGCAGATGCGGCGGCGGCGGCTTCTTGCTTCTTGCGCTGGCGCTCCAGCTTGGCGAGCTCCTTCTTCGACAGCTTTTTCTCGCCGGATTCTTCGGCGGTGGGATTCTGGGAAGGTTCTTCCGACGACATCTTTCAAAAGAGATTTGGTGAGGGAGTGGAGAGGTTTTAGCAGTTTTACCGTCCAAGGGTTTCCTTAAAATAGGCTGATTTGCTTTAATTTACGTGTCTTATGTACCGTAATATATTACTCGTTCGCCTTCTAAATTTTGTGCATTTTATTATTATAATATTAGTGCTTTTATCCGTGGAGTTACGTGGGAAAAATCGTATGGAAAATTAGTTGTGTAGTATATATTTATACGTATTCATAGACTGTTCAAAATATCAAATATCTAATTATAAAAATGATATAAAATTAAATTATGCAAATTCGTATTTTATTGTATCAACTCACGTTATATATAATACAAAATAATCATTGCAGATGAATTTTCACTTAGTTGCAAAATGAACCTCAAAATTTCACACTTACTAGAATTGTAGGGCAATGAAGACGACGATAAAAGACGAATTAAAATAACCTTTGCAAATATACATTTACAATTAATTAACCTTTCATATTAAATGCCCTGTCATATGATAATATTTTGTACATCTAAATATATAATTATTAAGTTTGTCATAAAAAGACAAAATTGATTATAAATTTTCACATACCCAAATTTAGAACAAATTAATATATTTAATATTAATATCACATCACAATATAAAGTAATCGTTTAGGTCGGGTTTAGTCTAATAATAATTATTATTAAATTGTAAAAAAAATTAATAAATGATCACGTAGGAGTGGGCATTAGAGTATTTAATTGGTTTAATTTTACCGAAAATAAAACCAAAGTAAATTAAAATTTAGATTGAAAAAAATAAACAAACTAACTTATAAAACCAAATTAACTGAACCAAATACTAAATTTATTTCGATTTGATTCGATTTTCCCGAATATTTTTTTCGTAACGAAATTCGTTCATTTTTTATAATAATCAATTAATAAAATCTAATCATATATAATAAAAATATATAATTTCTATAAATACATATAGAGACATATATCACATTTGCATGTCTATGGCTATCAAAGAAGAAGTTTATCACCATTAAGTATACAATTTCATAAAACATATTAATTATTAAATAATAAATATAATCTTGATTATTTAATTATAGAAAATATGAATAAAAGAAAAAATATAGAAATAAATATATGTGTATATAATTTTTTATTGTAATGTCATAACTTAAAAAAATAAGTGAAAATACAATAAAATAAAATAAAAATAAATATTTAATTAATTATATATAATTTCATATATTGAATTAAAAAAAAATTATTAATAATATGGATAAAAAATAAAAAAAGAAGTAAAAAGACAAAAATGTAAATACAATAAAATGAAAATCGCAAAATGGGAAGAAAGTGGCAAAATAATTTTGCTTTTATATATATAGATTTATTTAAATATAAAATGTCATGATTATTGAAATTAAAAAATATATATTTTTTAAAATATTATTATAATATATTATTATTTTTTAAATAATATTTTGACAAAATTTTAAAGCTTACTTTTATAATTAGTACGAAAACTTTAGAGGGTGTATTGGTTTAAGATTTCATAGGATTTTAAAAGACTTTTTTCTTATAAAAAAATCCGCTGGTATTCAATCAGGATTTCATGTCATTTAAAAACAATCCACTGGTATTCAATCAGGATTTTTCAGATTTTTTAAAGAGTCCAGTGAAATCCATCGGTATTCATTCAAGACTTTTTACAATTTAAAAAGAATCCACTGATATTCAAAAATAGAAGGATTTTATAGGATTTTCAGTTTGATGGACTTTTTAGTGTTATTTCTACACGCTAACAATCCGATCAAAGCCCATGAGATTTCACTGGATTCTTGAACTATAAATATAACCCTATTCACGCCGCTACATACTGCCTTATTCACTGTTTCATATTACATTAATATTTTCCTCTTCTTTGATCTTCTCTTCCAATTGAAGTTGGAGTTCGTCTAGCGCCCGCCGCCGAAGGTAATACGTTCTTAAACTAATAAATTATCGACTTTAACGTTTTGTTTTTGCAAAACACAAAAAGAAACAAAAGAAAAGCGTAAAAAATAATTCAATTTGTTTGTTTCTTCTCTCTTCCCAGTCTCTCATCTACCACTTCGCTCCCTCCTTCGCAGTTCGGCTAATTTCAATAATCTGAGTATTATTTTCGCAGTTGTTGAATCTTGAGAGTTGAGACTGCATTCTTCACCTTCAAAATTTATTAATTGATCTTATGTAACACAATTTATATTTATTTTCGACTAATTCCATATTGCATATGGATATAGTTAGAGATGATAAATCGCAAAAAATGGAGGTCTAGTTAGAGATGATATTTATTTTCATATATCGGGTATCTTCATAGTATCTTTTTAGAGATTGGATTCATGTAACTTTTGAAATTCAAATAAAGTACGTATTCGTATATTACATTTTTATCAAATAAAGTAGTGTGTAATTAGGTTAATGGAATAGTTAATTTTCCGTTAAATAAATATATTTTGAAATTAATGTGAAATTTAAAATAATAGCAATCTGCCTAATCGACCATTATCGAACTGGAATTTTTGGTTTCGAAAACCTTAATTGTTATCGATGTTCAATTTCGAACCATAATCGTGTGTAGGGAACGTTTTGGTTTCGGTTCCAATCGTTTGGAATAGTGAATTGATGGTTTATTCTTCAATATTTTTTTTATTGTCTTTTACGAATAGTTTAATTTTATCTCTTATATTATATAGTAATTATTTAGATCTCATAAAGTTATATTTTCAATCTTCGTCATGCGTCTTTAAGGAATACTAGTTTGTGCACCCGTGCTATGCACGAGAATATGTTATTCATCAATAATTTTTGTATAGAGATATTTAAAATAATCGAAAATGATGTAATCAGATAATAATCGGTGGTTTTAGAACCTTAATCATAAACGATGGTTCAATTTCAAATCATGACTGTGTAGAGGACGGTTCAGTTATAATTTCAAAATTTTGAAACCATGATCAGCGATCCAAACCAGTAACTTCAATTTATTTTATCCAATTCAATTTATTTCTTATTTGTAAAATGTATTTTTATATAATTCACAATAACACATTAAAACTTATGAATATATTAATAATAAAATAAATTAAAAATCAAAATTTAATTTTGGAATTTGGAAATTAATAAAACTTTATGATTTTATATAATAATATAATAATATTTAAATTTTATTTTTATAGTCATTCTAATTTTAAAATTAACAAATAAAACGACATTAAAATTTTGAAAAGTTAAATGATAATATAAATTATTACGTAATCATAATAATAAGAATTTTTAAATTTTCATATATATTAGTATTAATTTTTTGGATAGTTCATAAATATAATTCTAGCCGTTCTATACGGTTCGATTCCAAATCGTGAACTATCTTAAAAACGATTTGGTTCTGATTTTGAATATTCGAAGGAGTTAGGTTCCAAACTACAATCATGAGCACTTCTACTTCTGTAATTTTATAAATTTTAATTGGTTTAAATACTAATAATAATTAATTGATCATATAATAAAATTAACATTGTCATATTTATAAGTGTTATAATTTTTAGTTGTTTAAGCAATTTTTTAATTAATATTGATCTACATATAATTTATCTCACAAAGAGTTGATTGTCTAAAAATATCTCTCATTGTGTTAACTAAAAATAAATATGAACGATTCATATTTTTATATTATATTATTTTTTATTATTTTATATTTAATAAAATAAAATAATTTTAAATATTTTCTCTAAAAATATTAAGACATCCATTACAAAAAAACTTTATAATGAGCTTCTATGCATGGTCTCAATTTATAATGGATTGAGTTTCAACTTTCATGCATAATATTAAAACATATTATAAAGAGTATTCAACTTTATAATTATGAACATTATAATTTAGTAAAATATATTATATGTATAAGAATATGTATACATATAATTATTTTGAATTTACTAATGTGTTATAATTTTTTATATTAAATTTATATTTTATATAACATATATCAAATTAAATGTATTGTCGAGATCTTTAATTTAATATGCATAATATTGCAAATATTTTTACGAAGAAAATAAATAATTTTAGGAGAAATGTGTTATAGGAGAGAGAAAATAATCTATAAAGTTTTAAAAATTAATAAGTTAAATGCTAAACATAAACCAGATTCAGTTGTACATGTATATTATGATTTATTGAATGCTCAAGTTATCTTGTTGCTCTATTTTTAAATTTAATAGTTGTAGGATTATATTTGCCATTGAAATTGAAGTTATTTACAAAATTTGCCACTCAAATTGATTTCAATTGGAATGCTTCCTGTTTTATATATATATAGATGATCGAGAGAAATTTGGTATTTTTAAATCAAGGTTTACAATTTTTAAGTCAGCACCTCCATTTTTATTTGAGACACAAGCAGAACTTGTATTAGCATGTGCAGCTCTACATAATTTTCTTCGCAAAGAATGTCGTTCTGATGAATTTCCAATTGAACCGGTGGACGAACCTTCATCTTCAACGTTACCGGTTAATGAAGACCATACATTTGAGCCTTTTATTCAAACTCAAGAACAAGAACGACAAGACGCTAATGCTTGGAGGACTCTTTTTAAATTCAAATGTATGAATGTTACTTAAGAGGAATGATATTGGAGAATTATTATTATTATTATTTTGTCTTCGACTCTTTTTAAATTCAAATGTATGAATGCTACTTAGGAGAAATGATATTATGGAGAATTATTATTATTATTATTATTATTATCATCATCATTTTATATTGTTCGACTCTTTATAAATTCGAATGTATGAAAGAAAAAAAAATCATGAACTGTCGTATGTCATAAATCATGAAATTCTGCAAAGTTTATAAAATCTTACAGAATCCATTAAAATCTTGATTAAAAAGTCTTTACAGAATCCTGCAAACCACAAAATCCTATAGAATCCATTAAAATCTTGATTAAAAAGTCTTTATAGAATCCTACAAAATTTTAAAAGTCATAAAAATCTTAAAAAATCTTTAAAATCTGCAAGACTTTTTTCAGCTTAAAAAGTCTTTTAAAATCCCAAACCAATACACCCTTAGATTATAATCCATGGATTTCATACTACATGTATTCAATACTCGCGAGGAGACACGGACATTCTCCACACGGCGGTTTCCTCCGGTCCATTCCCACGGTAATAATCAAGGCTAATTCCTAAATTACTTGCTTTTCACTATATTTATTACAAAATAAGAAAGCATTAGAAACAAATTGATGAAATGCATGAGACGACGTTTTAATTTTTGGACAATAAGTAGATTGAGATGTCGTTTCGCTCCTTGTCTTCTAAGTTGGGTGATATGTTCTCGACCGTTCTTGCTCTAATCTTACCTAGTTAGCGAGTGATCCCATATCACTTATTTTGATATATGGATATATGCGTAATCGAATCAAACTGGATATAATACTATTAGGTTTAAATTTGACTTGTTTGAAGGTTTAAGTTATGAAAACCAAATTTTAGTTTAGTTTCATAAATAAAAATTAAACTCAAGTCCAATTCACTTAATATTTCCAATAATAATAAATTTCGAATTCGAACTAGAGCTCAAATTATTAAATATTTGAGTTTGAACTAGTTAAAAATGTTGTTTATTAAATTATTTTATTAATATATATTATATATTAATATGATTGGTTCGTGAATGATTTCGTATATAAAGTTCACGAAATATTCGAAAATTGGTTGGTTTATAAGGTTTGTGAGCATTTTTGTTAACAAAGTTCGCGAGCTATTCGATATTTATGCATTAAAATTGTATTCAAACATATGCGTAAAAAAGAATGTTATTATGTGTTTGTTCAGCTCGAAAAATTATTCAAAACTCGAGTTCAATTTATTTAATAAACGATCAAAATTCAAACGGACTTTCATCGAGTTGTTTTATTTGCTTACATATTTTATATCAACGTAATCGTATATGTCGCCCACCAAATTAATAAATAATTTTCTCAAAAGATAATAATAAATGGTTCCCTAAAAAATAAATTAATTAAATCGTGTATGATCGTACTTGGACGTGGCTCTCCAGAAATAAACGCACAGTACAAACTACAAAACCAACGTAAAAAAACTGATTGATCGGAGAATTTCGGATCGGCGGGGGCGCCGTGGTGGATTAATGGCGGCGTTGAAACTGTTCGCATTCACCTTGTATCTCTCCACACTCCTCACTGTTTCACTATCCGATGTCGATGATCATGATGAGCCTAGATCAAACGGCTTAGATCAATTGAGCTCGAAGATCCGGACTCTCGGTAAGTGGCTCCGGTTTCTCCAAATTACTATACAATTTCGTTGTTTGTGGTTTTCTTCGCTTTCATGAAGGTTCTAAATTGTTTTTTTTTTCTTCATATATTTTGATTGAAATTTTTTGTATTTAGTGTACACTGAGAAACAGGAATTGAGATACCGATAAATAGATGAACAAATATGTTCACGGATTGTGTGTATGTGTGTGCATGTGAGAGGGAGGGGGAGATAACGAGTTAGTCTTATTTTTGGTTCAAGAAAGTTATTTCACGAGCTCTGGCTATTTCGATTGTGCATGATTCTGTTTTTTTCCGCGGCAAATTTGAAAAGTGGATTTCGTGCTTCGGTTTCAATTAATTGTTGCAAGTATTTTAGAATATGTAGAGTAAGACGTCAATGAGAATCGATTGGGAAAATAAAACATCTTGAGTTTGGGATTCTAAAAGAAATGTGAAAAATCGAGAATTTATGGTGACATAAATGTTTCTGGCTACAGGAAATAGTGAGTATTACTTGCATGCTGTAAACATTGATTAAGGGAAGAGGTTGGTAATGCTGTGATGGAAGTGCAGAAATAAGAAGCACTGCTGCAGACTCTTCTGCATTTGCCTTTTCCTTTTATCAATTGAGAACTATTACGATTGGGAGGTTTCTCTATCATGCTTATATAATGATAATAAATTATATCTTGGTATGCACCTCACTTTTTCTTGAACATAAATAAAAGTAGCAGCAAAGTAAAATTAGACAATACTCTTGTTCACGAATGGACATTGTGAGAGCTTTTAGGAAGAAGCAAACACAGTACAGTTATTTGAAGTGTGAAAGAGTTATGCCACCAATGACTAATCTTAATTTTCTGTTCCCGTTTTGTGATGCAATCAAGTTTATCCTTAACTCAAAGTTTTAAACCGGTCTCCTTACAGAAATGAAGCGTGCATGTTCTCCAAAATGCTATTATTATGTATCCAGGAAAATGTACTACCTTTTTTTCATCTGGGGCTCTTTGGAGGCTCTCATTTTTATGGTTGCTGTGGACATGTGGTTAACGTGCAGAGAACCGTGTTGAGGAGAAAACTCGAGAAATAAAAGACAAGGATGCATTGATTGCAGCTAAGGAGAAGAAGATCAAAGAAAATTCGCAAAATATTGCCTCTTTGGAGAGAGAAATTTACTCTCTCCGAGTGAGTGATTATAATCTATTTTGTTGCATTAGCTCTGGCAAAATGACTGAAGCTACACCTTTTAACATCACACCTCTAATATCTATATCTTGCGCTTCTTAGGATAATCGACATTCAGATGCCGTGGAACAGTTGGGTAAAGCTAGTGTGAGAGCTAGTGAATTGGAAAAGCAGGTGGAGAAACTGAAGGAAGATCTTGCTGTGCAAATCAAGGATAAAGAGCAACTGGAAGCTAGAGCTCATGAAGTTGGGATAAAGGCATCTGAATTGAACTCCAGAGCTGATAAAGTAAGACTAAGTCCAACAGTGTTCAAATTGGTCAATAATCAAAATTAAGAATATTATAAAACTTGAAGAGCAAGGGTCAACCAACACTGTCAATTTTTAAATAGATTAAATGCACGAATATCTGATTTCGTGGACTAATTGGAGTTGTTGCCTTTTCCCAGCTTGAGAAGATTGTCGATGAACAGAAAACTAAGTTGCGTAAAACTGAGCGAGCTCTTCAAATAGCTGAGGTTCTTTGTCAATAGTTTATGCTCCTTAGATGTTTTAACTATGTGATCGGGTGATTGATTATTGCTTATCATATATACAATGGTTCCAGGAAGAAATGATGAAGGCAAAGTTTGAGACGACATCCAAAACTAAAGAGTTGATGAAGGTGTAGTTTATTTTGCTTAATTATTTTTACTGCGCTGTTTGTTGGTTTATGTTCATCCTTTGTGTTCTAGCTTCACTATGATATCCAGCCTTGTATCTTAACGCAATAGTACATCAGCTCAAAAGTACAACTCAGTGTTCAGCTGCATGCAATATACACACATACATATCTAGTACTTCTACCATGGGATTTTCTTATTCTTTTGATTTCCCTATAAGTGTACTGGTTAAGATTTTCTATTTTTACGAGACACGTTCAGGTTCACGGTGCTTGGTTTCCACCATGGATGGCTCTCCATTTAACTTATTATCAGGTACTTATTTGCTTCTTATTGTAACGTTCTGCTTTCATCTTCAAAGCATTTATTATATTGTGGTTATATCATTTTATTTCAGTCCCTTCTGAAAAAGAAGTGGAAAGAGCATGGAACACCTGCCCTGGAGCCGTGGATGCAGAAGGTCCATGTTTAGATGCACAATTTTTCCGACTAATATACTCACCGATTCACTTTTTAGATATATGAATCAACTTTCAACTTTTGGCTCTACTCTAGGCTATTGAGAAGAAGGCCCAAGCTGTACAATGGGCCACACCACATGTGGAAGGATTGAAAACTGTAAGCTTTTTTCCGCAAGATTCTTCTATGTTATCTCTATCTTCCTCAAAGTGCTATCCATTATCTTTATCTTCTTTAAAGTGCTTTGGATAGTATGAATGCATGCTACTTCTTAGTTCTATATATGATGTTCTTTTTTCTCCTTTTTATGTTATTTGTTATGTATCTTATATTAATTTTTATTTAATTTGTCAATCTTCATGTTTAAATATTAGGTGTTTCCACCAACTTTACCAAGTTTATTGGTTAACTCTATTTGACGATGTTAAATGATTGATTGTATAACAGGGGACGGTTTACTAATTTGTTTATTAATTATGTATATTGGTTGGCAAACTATGCCAAATGCACTTTGACTATTGACTTTCTAAACTGCTGTGCTGCATGCAGAAATGGTTGCCAGCTTTGAAGGAAAAGTGGGCCGACAATGTTGAGCCGTGTATCCAAAGAATAACCAGAAAAATGGTACAGATATACCACGTGTCTAAGAATACAGCAGTTTCGTATTTCATCAGAGCTGTGGACCTTGTCGATCCTTATTTTCAGGTGAGACGTTTGTCATACCCTTACACATCCCATATTCCAATTCCCTACAAAATGAAATAATCGGACTAATTTGCAGGGACTGAGGAGAGTCAGTAAACCATACATTACTCAGGTAGCCACTGCAGCAAAGCCTCATGTTTATAGATTATGTGTTGCTGTGCAGCCCTATACGAAGGGGCCAGTTCGTGCTTATGGAAAATTCCTTGAGTCCGCTACTACATACCATTATCAGGTATCTATACTCCTATAACTTAGTAAATCTTGAATGTTACTGGTTCATATTCTTCTCCAAATAAAAATTAAACATTGTATGTTGATATTGTGGTGGGATTGAATATTATACTTGGAAATATTTAAGCTGTACGATTGAGGTTGCTGATATGACATAGAGTTACTTTCTATCTATTTATGATTAGGATACACTACTATAGCATGGTTCATGAGGACGGTTTCCTCAACCTGCTTTTTAAGCATATTTAACTTCTTGGTCATGTCAAACCATTTATCGTCTCATCTGATCAGGTTCAAGACAAGGTTCATGAGAAACTTAGAAGTCATGAGGTTACAAAACATTTAGCAACGAAAGAGCTTGTTTGGTTCGCTGTAAGTTATCTATAACTACTTTATAAGACACGTCTTCTATTTTAGCGATGATATGATGCAGCTTAACTGACATATGTTACGTGTTAGGCCTCTGCGCTGCTGGCTTTGCCAGTCATTTTCCTTTTCAAAATATGTTCAGCTGTTTTCCGGTCAGTCGTGCCTCGCTCCCTTCATTTGGTGCACTTTTTTGAAGTGTTGTTTGAAATATAATTTTATTGGAAATCATATTGCAGTAAGAGAAAAGCAAGAAGGTCCAGTCGAAGAAATGGTAGCTCAAGAGGCACGAGGAGTTAAAAAACAGGAGGTTGATATCTTGAGAAGTTAAGAATTCCACTGCACTAATTTAATCACTCAATGCAAGGTACGATTTTAGCTATGCAATACAATCTGCTGATGAAAGTCCTCTAGTTCCCTTTCTTGAATGTTAACAGCGTCGATTGTTTGCTTCTTGGTGAATCACATCAGGCACGTTTTGGCCCCGGTCCCAAGATAGGCTCAAACGTTTGAGAGTTGTACGATGAATGCAGTGCATTCACCTTGCAGTTTTGCGGCTCATTTAGATATAGGTTCCGTTCAGTGTGAGAGTTAGAGTAGATGTACTTTGTGTGTTGTCTCGACTCATATATCGGTGCATTGAGATGAATTTTCCTCTATTGAGATAACATAATGTTATGTGTTGGGGTTGCCATTATTATCTCTACATGAACGCATGCCTTTTTTGTTGAACTGTGCTATTTGTTTTAATCAACATACGATGGTCTTTGCCTATGTTTTTTGACAATCAAGGATGACAATGCGTTTGCTGTATATTATTATCCTCCCAAACAGTGTATTCATTACTCCCTCCATCCACGAAGTATTTGCACACTTTGCTTCGGCACAGGTTTTAACGAATGATTTGAATGTGTTGTGAGAGGTGGAATAAAGGTCCCACAATATTTATTAATTAAATATGTATATGTGAGTGAAAGAAAAATTAATAGTTGATTGATAAATAAATTAAATATATTATGAGTGGAATGAGGGTCCCACATTATTTATAGTTAAATATGTAATGTGAGTGATTGAAAAGGTATATATGTATAATTATTAAAAATAGAAGTGTGCAAATTTTTCGTGGACGCAATAAAATTGACAAATGTACAAGTTTTTTGTGGACGGAGGTGTTAACTACTCCTCATTCAATTAACACCGGAACAATCATTGATGCCATCAAGACAAAATATTGAAGTTAAAAATGAGAAAGCTGAAACAGATACTACAACTTTATATGTTATTCAGAGCATCCGCAGCGGCCACCGGGCAGCTTCGGGAAAGGGAATGGCGCGCGCCCGGGCGTGGTACTCCCACTGCAGGGGTGTCGGGCTCGCTGTCGGGATGACACTTGCGAGACGGGCGCAGGGGCGCACGACTCCGCGCGGGTTCACCGCTGCAGCTCCTCGGGGCGCGCGCCCCACCTATTTTAATTTTTTTTTCATTTTTTTTAAAAAAAATTCATCTATAAATACCACATTTCATTTCATTCTTCATACACCTTCATCAACTCTTCTATCTATATTTTCTCTCTAAATGGATTCTTCTTCCGATTCTGACACTGAAATGCATGCTAAATTTTTGCAACTTGCAAATAATTTTGTCGAAGCGGGTTATCAATATCTAGCATCACTTGGCACATCCAACACATCCGAGCCCCAACCCCAACCTCCAAAAAAAAAGAAGAAAGCCTACATCAGGAGTGATCGAGAGGAGGCCTCCGTACGTCTATACAACGACTACTTCGCCCAAATTCCAATTTTCCCCGATGCTTTTTTTCGACATCGGTTTCGTATGCGGAGAAACTTATTTCTCCGCATCGTCACGACCTTGGAGAATCGTGAGGAATACTTCCAACAACGTACGGATGCTACGGGCCGTCTAGGATTCACGTCCTTACAAAAATGCACGGTTGCAATCCGATATCTTGCAAATGGAGGTGCCGCCGACCAATACGACGAGTATCTATGCGTCGCCGAGTCAACGGGCATCGAATGCCTCAAACGTTTTTGCCGTGCCGTTGTTGAGGCTTTTGGGGCTCAATATTTGAGGCGACCCAACCAACAAGATATTCAACGTATAACTCAGCTTCACGAAGAGAAGCACGGCTTCCCCGGCATGCTCGGTAGCATCGATTGCATGCATTGGGCGTGAAAAAATTGTCCAATGGCGTGGCGTGGAGCTTATACCCGTCAAGACAAAGGCCACCCTACTATCATGCTCGAAGCGGTCGCCTCTCAAGATCTTTGGATTTGGCACGCTTTCTTCGGCGTCGCCGGATCGGCGAACGACATTTGCGTGCTCAACCAGTCTACGATTTTCAACGACGTGCTCAATGGGAAAGCGCCTCATGTGACGTTCATGGCGAACAACACACAATACAATATGGGCTATTACTTAGCCGACGACGCTTACCCAAGTTGGCCGACTTTCGTCAAATCAATGCCGACTCCCACCGACGAGAAACGGTCTCGTTTCAAGGTTATGCAAGAAGCGGCACGCAAGGACGTCGAACGAGCATTTGGAGTACTCCAATCTTGGTGGGCAATCATTAAAGGTTCGGCCCGTCTTTGGCATCATGATCATATATCTGACATCATGTATGCTTGCATTATTTTGCATAACATGATTGTTGAAGACGAAGGTCCATATGTGACTAGTTGGGCACCGGAGGACGAAGCAAGCTCCTCCTCCGCTCCGGCCGAAGAAGCAACTTGCGGTGTCAATGATCAATTCAAGGACTACATGGAGCGTTCGGCCAACCTCCGAGATAGGCGTGCTCACGGCATGCTCGAGCATGATTTAATCGAAGAAATTTACGCTCGATTCGGAGATTTAAATTAAGTGTGTTTTTCGCTTTTATTGTTGTATTTTAATTATATGTGTTTTCAATTCTCGTATTTCAATTCTTGTATTTCAATTTATAGTCATTTCAATTTCTCGTATTTCAATTTTAAGTAATGAAATTTTAATTTCTAAAATTTGTTATTTTAATTTTAATGTTATTTATTTAATTAAATTAACTAAATATTTATATTTTTCGTTTTTCACAAATTAAATATTTATTTTATATTATAAATTTAAATTAACAAAATAAATTAATATCATTTTCACAAATTCAATCATTCTATAATGATTAGTAGAGTTTCCCAAACCCCAAAGTGTGAAACCCCCACTGCTACCTACCAACAATCTCCCAAATCCCAAATTTCAAAAGTTCCATTTAATTACAGAAATGCCACCGAAACTCATTTTGCCAACCCCATAACTGCCCGCTATGCGGATGCTCTCAAAGTTCACTCTTAAATCTAGTTTTTGATTAAAATATTTAAGGGGCCAAATAATACTGCTTCATTATATATTTATAATAGCAAACTCCCCAATTTCAAGTTTCAACCATCAATCCCTTTTTTTTTCTATAGTATATTTTTTATTGAATAAAATAGCCGACAAAAAAGGAAAAGGAAATGATTTGACAGGGCAATTCATAAAACCCTAGCCACACTGAACTACTGAAGTGCAAACCCCTCCTTAAACCCCTTTATTTCCGCCATACCAAGCTCGTAATCCCCAATTCTTGAGAGACAAGATGCCGCTTGGAGAGAGGCATGGCGGCGACAAGAGCGAGTCTCGCTACTGCGGTGTCGAGGCGGACTTCGACGACGACATGCCCAACCTCCTCTCCTTCAATGTTCATGGCGGCTTCGATTTCGTTCTTGCTACTCTTGTGAGTTGTACATGCTGCTCTCATTGTTTTACATTGCTCTGTTATGGTTCTTGGCGTTGTATGCTTAATTAGTTAATTAATTGCTACTCGTCATCACGGTTTTTAAGTAATAAGCTCGACCCTTTACTAGTTCGTGTCCATTTTCAATCATTTTAAGTCTAGTTTGAGTGTTTTTCTTGTTGGTATAAGCTGCTTAAGAGTTCTTCTTTTCCATTATTCTTATACCATGACGAGTCACATTTAACAGTTAACTCTATTTTATCGTAAAAATATTAGCGGTTTATACTTCTTGGTATAAGGTTAGTAGTCATTTAAGAATCTGCTATCCATGTTTTTAGTTATGGATTCTGGTTTTATCCATGGTCTCCTCACTTATGGCCTGTTAGTATTAAATTATTTTATTCCCTTTCATATCTCATGTGTGCATTTCCAATTTGATTACATATCGAAGCATTATGAATCTTTGTTCTTCTTTCTTACACACGTGCAGTTAGCTGTATTTCATTTGGAAGATTGTTTATTAAGTGATCCCAAGCGCACTCACAAGTCACAACAGCATGTTAAACTTGTGTCTCTTTCATTCATATATATATCTACTAAAAGAGAAGATATGTTCTCAATGAGAAGTGCTTATAAGAAGTTTCGTTTTCGTTCTTATGTGCATATAACATTACCCTGCTCATGGTGGCCAATTAGCCAGTGATACATCAGTGAAAAAAAGCTGTCAGTCTGTGTGAACGGTCAGTAGGCTCACCTAGATCATTGTGTTGATGACCTCATTTTATGAAAGGCTGCAGCCTGTAGCTTCTCTTGAGTTTGCCAACTACATACTACTTTTTAAAACCAAAGATAGACTGTTGTCTTCCTGACAACTGGAGTTCATCATTCATTATCATATGTTGGTTAATAATAGCACGAAGTCATTTTGGTAATCATTATAGGATGCTAAAAAAACGGAGTTCTCTTATTATTCTGTTTGATCCTTGGTCATTTGGAGAACTGGTATGATAATAATTGTCCTCCTTTTTTAGTTCTTTATATAACCTTGGTTCTTTATAAAGTATCCAGAAAGTAATAGAATTAGTTTTTCACCATTGTCCAGACTCCAGAGGATGAGAGGAAGAGTGCATTAGTGCATGATAATTTGTTTTATTTATTATATTATGTGTTTTTTATATGTTGGCCATCAAGAAAACTTGATGCTAACCAGCTGAATAAAGCATAAAAAAGTCCATTTGAAGGAACCTTCTCTTATTTTTAAATTTTCATGATGCAGATGGATCCTAATTATAGGCCTAGTCTAGTGGACAATGATACTAGGAGATCATCTGCTCTGCCATTTGCTGGGTCAGACTTGGTCCTAAGCCCTTCGCAATGGAGCAGTCATGTTGTTGGTTCGTCCTTCATCTCGTCCTGCCATTATTTTTGTAGTTATGCATGCTTTCTTATCTGTTGTGTGCTTGTGTAACTTATTGAGCTACTCTAAATCTAATATGACATTATAACATTACTTCCTTCCACGTCTAAACGAATTGTAGTCAATTATGTTGAATATGTCTAATTTCTATCTAGGTAAAATTAGCTCCTGGATTGACTTAGATTCTGAAGATGAAACACTTCGTCAGGATTCTGAGATTACATTGAAGCAAGAAATAGCCTGGGCGTCACATCTATCTTTGCAGGTGAATCATGATATTTGGAATTTGATTTCTTGCTTTTTCAGAGAGTACATAAAAATAATTACAGTTCTTATAAACATGTCCGAAGCTTTTTCATTATTCTTCTACTTGTTCCTTGCTTAGTTTTCATGCTTGTGATCAGTTAAACGTATGTTTTGCAGGCTTGTATTCTGCCTACACCTAAGGGATCTTCTTGTGCTAATTATGCTAGATGTTTGAATCAGATCTTACAGAACTTAGGCGGCATGCAGGTATCATGTTCCGCATTTACATAGGATCTTTTTGCTATCATATGTAGTCAAAGAAGTTACTAGATGTTTTTGTGTTGATATCCTTCCCCTTTATTCTTATTATTTACTTCCGTATTAAAGTTGTGGCTTAGGATTCCAATGGTGAAGCCTGAAGATGAGACTGAGTCTGGGAACCCAGAATACATGGTGAGTAAATGATGTTTAATGCCATTTTACTTGTTCATGCAAGGACTTCCAAATAAGTATTTTTTGCTTCGGCACATTGGTTTGAGGCTCTATATCATTCATTGTACCTTATATAGGCAGACTGAATTTTTATAACATGCTGTTATCCGTATATGTATTCATTTATGAGCTGATATATGTTCCTTATTTTGTTTATAGTAGTTAACTTGTTTCAGAAAGTCAAATATATCTGTCACATAGTTAAAGGCTTTTTTCTACCTTCACTGTTAGTATAGTTTTTGTCTTTGCTTCAGACTTTGTTTCTTAATCGTTTTTAGTATTGCCAATTATATGCTTTAGTCTCATGTTTGCCCTTATTATCCACCATAGGGTGAAGGAGAGATTGATTCATGGGAAATGTGGAATTCCTTTAGGCTTCTGTGTGAACATCACAGCCAGCTTTCAGTTGCACTTGATATTTTGTAAGTTTATAAAGTTTTGATTTTTGTTGTTGAAATTTCGCTTTATGTTGGTTGTAGCTGACTTGGTTTTTAAATTTATTTTTCAGGTCCTCATTACCTTCTGCATTTTCAGTTGCACGGTGGTTTGGAGAGCCTGTCAGGGCTGCCATAATTAATACAAATGTAAATATCACATTGGATTTCGGTAGTATATTGGTAGCTTGATTGTCATAAAAACTTTTCTGGCCAGGTCATTAGAAGTTGAAAAAGGCATATAGACTGGCATTTCCTTCTGATAAGTATTGCCATAAGAAATATGCCAATATTTGTTGCACGCCCTTTGCTTTTTTCAATTTATTGTGGGTCAAGAGTCAAAATTCTTAAGAAATCTGCAAATTTATGTTCCATGAGGGGAATGCCTTTTCTATGATGAGGACTTAAATTTTCTGCTGGCAACATAACACCCTGAAAGATTTCACACCATTGCCTTTTATATTTGTCCTTGGCTATATTATTGAAGAAAATGTTAGTGAAATACTGAATATGGAAGTTTGACACAAGCCTAAAAATGACCTTGTATCATAGGTATCTATAGCTGTTCAATTTGATGTATTCTCATTAGCTTTTACTATCGTGTAAACAAGCACTTTCAAGTTTATTTTTAAACTGTTCTTTTAAGAAGTGACTAGTCCATTACCTTATTAGACTACACATTCTACTATAGTAGTTAACAAGTAACATGACATGTTGGTTTGCTGGTGTAAGTTTTCTCATTAATTGAGTTGCTCTCTTGGCAGTCTTTTCTAACCAATGCAAAGGGATATCCTTGTTTATCAAAGCGTCATCAGAGATTAATCACTGCATTTTTTGATCACTCGGTTCAGGTACTGTTACAAATGAAAACAAATGTTATGTAATCCTAGTCATTTTTTTTCTTTCAAATATTAGTTGTGCATATATTAGATTCTTGAGTTAGAATCCATAACATTTTTATTTCTTGTCGTACTTTTAAAAGGTAGTAATTTCCGGCCAACCATTACACAAAGTACCCGTGGCCACTTCTGAACCAAACATTGAAAACCAACCTGAGGGTGAGTGGAAAACAATTTTGGGGTAACTTTAGCTTTGTATTACCTGATATTACTTTTATAAATATGTTTTCAGGTTCTGGCATTTTAATTAGTTTTATTTGCATCTTAATAATTCAAGTATAAATTTGTCTTTGACTATTCTTTTTTAGTAGGTTGGAGACATCCCTTAAAGGCATACTTAGATTATGTAGCTTTCCTTTATCAAAAAATGGATCCTCTTCCCGAGCAGGAGCGCTTTGAGGTAGAGCATCCTTGCTTTTAATGTACTTTAGATGGTGTTATGCAATGATTATGGTCATTAATTCCGTTTAACATCCTTAATGTGGCATCCAGCTTGGATATAGAGATTATCTACAATCACCCTTGCAGGTAAGTTGCTATATTGACTCTATTATCTCCTCCTTGTGAATTGTTTCTTTGATTTCCATATTGGCATCTCTAATCAGCCTAAACTAGTTTTTGTAACTATCTTTGCAGCCTCTCATGGATAATTTGGAGGCGCAGACATACGAAATATTTGAAAAGGACACTGTTAAATATAGTCAGGTACTATATTTATTTATGAATATTACAACAATCATAATATTTATGTTGATAACATCGGTAGTTATGCCTATTTCTCTGATGCAAAAAGTAGTCTCAGACTCTTATGTACCAGAATGTCAGTAATTAGTCAAACGAGCATAATATTCTTTTCTGTTATATTATCATGAATATGTGCAAGGTATTTCGATTTGCATCTTTTGACAGAATAGACATGCCCAATTAAACAGGACTTCAATTCATTCTTGGATTGATTTTATTTTCCTTTTCTAGTGGTACCATGATTGACACCAATTTTAAATTTGAAACCTTTACATACTCCATGTTTCTGTTTCATTAGCATTATATTTTCATACTTAGTGTGTCATGGTCATAATTAGGATGGTATTTCCATGCATAGTGTTTCTTGGTCTTTATGGCATCTTAATTGTTAGTATCTATTATATGATGGCAGTATCAACGAGCAGTTGCTAAAGCATTGGTTGACCGAGTTTCTGATGAAGATGCTTCTAGAGTGACCACCGTAAGTTCTATTTCTTCATTTTAGTAATTATACCATGAAGGTTTAGGAGAACTAGAAAATAATATCTTCGCTGAATAAATTTGAAACCTCTGAATCTATAGATTACTACCAGTGCAGCACGAGTTGGATCATGCTATGGACTTTGCACTGATATACTCTTTCTCCTTGTTAGGTGTTGATGGTTGTGGGTGCTGGTCGGGGGCCTCTTGTCCGCGCATCACTGCAGGTCCTTTTCAGTTCCTTTGTCAAGAGAATGAGAACTAGACGAAGTTGATTTTATGAATGCAGAAATCTTATTGTTGATGCATTTGTTTCTCATCATGTTTGACAGGCAGCTGAAGAAACAGAGAGAAAATTGAAAATATATGCTGTTGAAAAGAATCCAAATGCAGTAGTAACACTTCATGTAAGTTGTTCTTTTGTCTTGTCCTTCTGCTTTTACATTGCAGTATAATCTGATAATTCTTTCTAATTTTTGTTTTCTGTCTGTGAAGTATGCCCCTAATTGATATTTTACCTTAGAAATGTATGATATTTCTTCATTTTGAACATAAAATTTTCACTTAAGCTCTAGAAATGCCAATGATATTGGCCAAGGGAATAATTTAAGATGGATAGCGATTGAGGATTCCAGCTACTATGGTTTTCCTATTCATTGCAGGCAGTATATTATGTGAACTCAACAATTTGTGTTACAATATGTGTCGAGTAGAGTTATTTGCTGTAAAAATGTAATTATAAATAGATTAAAGAAGCTATAGTTTTTGGTTGATAGTAATATCTTGTAAAAGCAAATGCTTAGTTATTTGTTTGATGCACCTGGAATATCGTTGGGGATCTAGCACATTATGATACTTGCAAATTGTAAGTATTCTTGATGGTGATAATATCGGATAAGTGATGTGAGACAATAGGCACTTCGAGCTCAACATGAAAATTAACACCTTATGTCCTTGAAACAGAGTTTGGTCAAGCTTGAGGGTTGGGAACAAACTGTTACCATTGTATCCAGTGACATGCGTGATTGGGATGCACCTGAGAAAGCTGACATATTGGTATTATTCTTATTGTGATCTTAATATTAAAGAAGGCATTGTGTGTCTGTATTGCTCTTCATTTCACCTAAAATCCTTCAAATTTTGATCTGGTAGGTCAGTGAGTTGCTAGGATCTTTTGGTGACAACGAGCTCTCACCTGAGTGTCTAGATGGAGCCCAGAGGTTTTTGAAGGAAGATGGAATTTCAATCCCATCATCGTATGTTTTATAATGCTTTTCAATCCAGCAATTTTTGAATGAAACTAGCTGTTGTACAAAACCCACTAGAACTAGGCATATGAGCAGTCATGACTCATAACTTGATATTGTTTCAAGGTTGACTGATTTGACAGGATGTATAACTTGATATTGTCGCTAATTGCTAGGCTTTTCTTTGCCTCGTTGCTTAATTAATATTTTCTCCACCTTTCTTGTTGAATTTCAACATGTGCTATCTATCCCCTTTCGTCATACCAAATTGCTTATGTTTCTGTTGTTTTAACAGGTATACAAGCTTCATTCAACCTGTGACTGCTTGCAAGCTTTACAATGATGTAAAACCCCTTGCGCTGATTCTCCATATTATGCTATTCCTCTATATATTTTCTAACTCTTAACTGTATTTTTATATTTTATTTTCAATTGCTTACTTATGTTTATTCGCAATCATACAGATCAAGTCACATAAAGATCTCGTGCACTTTGAAACTGCTTATGTGGTCAAGCTGCACCGTGTGGCCAGACTTGCAAATACTCAACCTGTTGGTTTCTTCTTCTGGATGCATAAGTTGGTTTTTTCAGTTGTAATTTATTTACATACAGTGGTTCTCACCTTCATTCACTTATATAGGTATTCACATTCGCGCATCCAGAACACTCAGAAAAGGCAAGCAATCAGCGTTACAAAAAGCTTCAGTTTGATATTCCATCTGACACTGGTGCAGCCTTGATTCATGGTATGTTCTCTGCTGGGGTCTCTTTTTTTGATGAGTTGTTGGAGTGGGAGTACTGTCCTGGACGTGTATCAGCCTACTTTATCTCCAATTCCTTCTCTCTTTACAGGATTTGCAGGTTATTTTGATGCAACACTTTACAAAGATGTACATCTTGGTATTGAACCGTCAACAGCTACCCCAAACATGTTTAGCTGGTATGATGATCACTGAATGTTGCATTATGCTAGTTAATAATGAATTTATGTTGGCGAACATAAGGAGCAATATCCTTTTTCTCAAAACAAAGCAATATACTCTGATTCCCTAAGAAAATTTGGAAAAGGAATGAAACCATCCATAGGAAAGATAGACTGCTTATTCTAATTTCTGTTGATAGGTATATTCTCAAAATTAATCCTGATAACTTTGTTACACTTAACAGGTTTCCGATATTCTTTCCATTGCGGACACCAATTTGTGTTGAACCTGGTACTCCTTTAGAAGTTCATTTCTGGCGTTGCTGTGGTTCTACCAAGGTATTCAACTTTCTTCACTGTAGCTGTTTAAATCTTATCTCGAATCCATGTTTTGATTAATTCCAACCTAGTAATTTCTGTGATCACGATTCTTCATAAGTTTGTTTAACCATCAGCACAGTAACTAAAAAATTTCTTGTTTTTGTGAGAAATATTTTCTTCTGTAGATAGCTTAATAGTTTTGTTGGAACGATGGCAGGTCTGGTACGAGTGGTCCGTGACATCACCATCAGCTTCACCCTTGCACAACACAAATGGTCGCTCGTACTGGGTCGGGCTGTAGGTTATTTCTACAATTTTGTGCATGATGCTTGTCTCCTGAGGTATAACTTCGATTGAATGCAAGATGGCGCCAAATGGTGATGTTGTATATTAGTTTTGCTGACATGATCTTAGAATGCTAGAATGTTATCATTGGCATTTGAACTTATACAATGAGTTGAGGCGTTGCGTTGTACCTTTGGAATTTTTGAAGGATAGTTATGTGCGAGATAATACTTTTATCAACGTTGTAGAATTCATGTCTACTATTTGTACTTCTTGTTGCATTAGCCCTTCTCAATACAAATATGTTTGCTCGATTTTTATTTATTTTAAGTATTTTGTTGGTAGGTTTCGAATTGTATGAGAGACGAAATGATCTCTAGGTAGAAAGGGAATAGCAGTTCGGATTTCTTTTATTTTTAATTTTATTATCGTAGGAATAGGAATTCTTTCGCTAACAAATGTATAAATCATTTTCTCATTTTGTATCGTTCAAGTGGTTGTTTCTTGATTTCTTTTTGCCTTCTTTTGGGAGTGTGAGTGAACATCTCTATTTCATCTACAAAATTTAATTAAATTTAATAAATTAAGTGATATATAAATTTTACTCAATACAAAATTTTATTATTATTTTTTATCTTTTAAGTTCATTTATTTTTTCTTAAAACACTTATCGGGTTAAATGTTACTCCCTCCATCCCGTTAATAACGATTCATTTTTCATTTTGGGACGTTACATTAATAACGACTCATTTCTTTATTAGGTAAATATTTGCACATGAGGTATTTTTTGAATTTCGTGCTATAGACAAACATGAGGTGTTTCTTGATATCGTGTAAAAAGTAAATGAATCGTTATTAGTGAGACGGATTGAGTAATAAATTTGTAAAGGTAGGAAGTAGTATTTTTTTCTCTTCCTATTAAAAGTGATATTTTTTCTTTATTCATCCAAATCAAAATATATAACGTGTTAATATGTAAAATAATAATAGTAAATTTGAAAAAAAATAGAAATGTTTTTATATAAGAAACATAATTTATTTTTACTTATTTTGGTTTTCCGCGCAAAATATAAAGTGGTACATATAAATATAGGGTAATTTTAAACATAGTCCCTAAATCTCTCTTAATAGCCATCTATTAAAAATAATAATAATTATTATAAAAATTGTACAA